>RJWH01004617.1:0-101372 GCA_004363575.1 Solenodon paradoxus
TTGTGTGGCGTGACGTGTGTGACATGTGTGATGTGTGGTGTGCATGTGATGTGTGTGGTGTGTGCGTGTGTATGTGTGTATGTGTGGTGTGTGTGCATGTGTGGTTTGTGTGTGGTGTGTGATGTGTGTGGTGTGTGACACGTGTGTGGTGTGTGACATGTGGTGTGTGATGTGTGTGGTATGTGTGAGACGTGTGGTTGTGTGACGTGTGTGGCGTGTGACATGTGAGTTGTGTGACATGTGTGTGACGTGTGTGGTGTGTGACGTGTGTGCTGTGTGTGTGGTGTGTTTGGTGTGTGTGACGTGTGGTGTGTGTGTGATGTGTGATGTTTGAGTGGTATGTATGTGTGTGATGTGTGTGATGTGTGTGGTGTGTGTGATGTGTGTGGTGTGTGTGGTGTGTGTGATGTGTGGTGTGTGTGACGTGTGTGGTGTGTGACACATGTGGTGTGTGGTGTGTGTGACGTGTGTGATGTGTGTGGTGTGTGTGACGTGTGATGCATGTGATGCATGTGTGATGCGTGTGATGTGTGTGACACGTGTGTGGTGGGTGTGTGTGGTGTGTGTGACGTGTGTGGTGTGTGTGTATCCGTGTGTGCGCACACAGACAGACGCACACGGTAAGTCCTCACCTAACCTCGCTGCCAGGTTCCTGAAAACGGCAACTTTAAACAAAATAACAAAAACGAGTGCCCCCATCACGCTGTTGACCCTTAGGCACAATTTTGTACCACTTAATACTGTAAAGTTTAGGTGAAGGGCTGAATTTTCTTTCAAAGAAAATATAACTGGCAAACCTGACTCAATAAAAAGCACAAAATCTGAAAACACACAAACGAAAAAATCCCCCAAACACCGTGAAAGAAGTGGAAATTGCTGTCCCTTCCCCCAGAGTACTCCTAGCTCCCTGACATGTTCCAAGGTCTGTTTAATCTACATTTGTTATTTTAATTATAAACTTTCATTTCTATTAAACAGAAACCAAAGCACACAACCAAAGAGAATCAATGCCCCCACCCCCCAAATAAACCAAGAAAGGAAGGGAAAGTAATAAAATAATAATAAAATCCCTCCACCACACGGCCCCCTCCCCCATCCACATCCCATCTGGGAAGCTCAGCTCTGCATCAAGGACCAAAGGTTCAGGTCTGGTGAAGTTTTTACAGGGAATTGTTAAATTGTATTTCTTCCTCAAGGGGAAAATTTACAATATTTAAACAATATTCTCATATTTTACAGCAAACACTGATTCTTAGATCATCTGAAAAATATCTTTATAAGCATTAAGCCCAATCTTATAGAAATACCAAAATCCTAATCTGAATAACTGCAACTCAACTCTAATACTATAAAGAATAATGTGCCACATACTAAAGCAGGATTTATTTCAGAAATATAACAATTTTCTAAATGCTCATTCATTAAAAATTGATTGGTATCAATAAGATAAATGAGGAAAAAAACAATTTTCTATTGATAGAGTCTTAAGTTATTTTTATGAGATTGAAACTAGTGTCCAAATTTAATTAAAAATCTCCCAGGGAAATAGGAAGAGAAGTATCATTCCTCTAACATGATCAGACTCTCCTAAATTACCACTCTCTCTCACACTTGACTGAGAGACACTAGGAACAGCCTTACTGGAGTCAGGAAGCAGGTCAGAATGGCTACTGCCACTATCATTTGCTCTCTGGACATTCTGGCTAACAATATAAAGCAAGAAAAAGAAATGGGGTATAAATGCTATCAAAAAGACACGATTATATTTGCAGGTGATATTGCTGATTACTGAGATAACCCAAGTAAATCCATTAGAAGGTGCTGGAAACGAGCATGCAGAGAAACTGTGGTTATAAAATGAACAGTCAAAAACCAGCAGTGTTGGTGGGAGTGCAAATGGTGCAACCCTTATGGAAAGCAGTGTGATTTCTCAGAAAACTGAGATCCCATCATCCCAATTCTGAGTATTTTACACAAAAGATAAAAAGGCACCAATCTGCAGAGATGTCTGGATCCCCACATTTATTGCAGCCCTATTCACAATAACTAAGAACTGGACATTACCTAAGTGCCCAATGTCAGCTGAATGGATAAAGAAGAGGTGGTCCATACATACACAATGGAATCTACACAACCCTTAGAAGAGATGAAACCCTGTCATTTGATCAACATGGATGCATCTAGATCAACATGGATGCTAAGTGAAACAAGTCAAAAGGAGAAAGACAAATACCAGACGACCTCGTTCCTATGTGCAATATAAAGAAACAAAGCAAAGGAACAGACAAAACAAAACCAATGTTTGGACATGGACAACAGAACCGAGGTCACCAATAGGGAAGGGGGTTGGGGGTTCAAGGGACAGTGTTGAAACTTTCTGGTGACGTGATGGTGGGCAGGGCGTTCTGTCCTATGTTTGAGGAGTGGGGAACCCACATATATGGTTTATGTTATTTTGTAAATCAAAGTTGCCTCAACAAATATTAAATACAAATACTCTGGTGTTTTAAAATAAAACCTAAGAATTAGATAAACAGAAAGTAAACTATAATACTCTACTGAAAGCTATAGGGGAATATTTGAACACATGGAGTCACATTTCTGAAAGGAAAGAACAGGTATTTTAATGATTTCCTCCAAATTAGCTTATGACGTCAATATTTTCTTAATAAAAAAAAATCCTATGTTTCCTTTGGAACTTAATGTGAGTCTAAATGTCATCTGGGTGAAAAAAACTAGAATTACCAGGAACATTTTGAAAAAAACCACTACAAAGAATAGTAATAAGACAGGACCTCAAAACATACACTTGTAATAATGAAAATGACTGAAAAGGCAAGAAGTAAGTGTTGGCGGGGAGATGGCAAAGAGCAGTGTACTGCTGGTGGGAATATGAGCTGCAGCTACTGTGGAAAAACACAGTGAGGGCACCACACAAAATAAGAGTGGAGTCACTACAAGATCTCGCAATTCCATTTCTGAGTATTTATTGAAGAACAGGAAAACCCTAACTTGAAAAAATACACACACTCCTATCTTCACTGCAGCACAGCCAAGAGTCAGAAACAACTTATGTGTCCACTGAGAGGTGAACGGATGAAGAAACTGACACACACACACACACACACACACACACACACACACACACACACAGAGGAATAGTGTTCAGTCACGAAAAATAATGAAATCTTGCCACTCGGAAAAACATGGATAGACGGATGGACTTTGAAGGCACTATGCAAGGTAAAATAAGTCAAGACAGACAAGTACCATGTGATCTTTCTTACATGTAGAATCTTAAAAATAAACAACCCCCCCCTTCCAACCAAACCAAGCTCATGGTTAGAGAACTGACTGGTGGTTGCAAGAACTGACTGGTGGCTGAGGGGATAGGAGAAATGGGTAAGGGGATTAAAAAAATCATTTCAGGTCATAACCCAAATATCCTTGAATTAATGACTTATTCAGAATAACGTCATCATTACTATTTCTCCCTATTGCATACGAGAGTAATATTTTGTATCATGGAAATACTAGTTTCATTTATAAGAAAATTTATTAGATATTAGACATTAGACATTAGACATAAATTTATCTTTAAAAAAAAGTATGATTCTTCTATTAGAATATGCGTTCAAGTCAATGGAACAGGACACAAGCCACAAAACAGGTCACGGCAAGTGAGTGGAGGTAAATGTAACATTCTTTCCAAATTTATTGGTTAAAAACTATTGTTTAGTAAGTGGCCCTGGATCAGTGATACATAATTTGGAAAAGGAGAGTTAGCTCCTTATAGCACGTCCTCTATGTAAGAAATCACATTAGCAAAGGGTCCATTTTTTTGGATAGGCATGTCTGGGCCTGAATGAAAAGTTACTGCTGGTTAAACGTGCGTAACTCCTTACTGGTGAGACAATCTCAAAGGCCAGGCACCTGGAAGCAGAATACCGAGGAGGGGTCAGCGAACAAACAACTAGTAGGGGCTCCCAGGGTAAAACGAGAACGTTAGAAAGAAGGGAGTGCACAGACCTTGTGTGCACGCCAGCCGGCCCGTAGCCGAGAGGAGCTTCCGCCAGATAGAAAACAAAGGGAGGTGAAACTGACCGGAGCGTCCAGACCTGACCAATCCAAAAGCTGCACATTTCAAACTAGCCCAGCCAGGAGGAAGGGTACCTTAAAGGGAAACGTTAAAACCTAGGCAAATAAAACACTCACTGTAATAACCGTTTTGGGGTGTGCCTGCCTACCAGACACCCGATCTTGCAAGACCGACATTAAAGTCTCACTCTCACTGCACGACATGTCTCTGAGTCCATTCTTCACCTCTGGACAGGTGAGCTCTTTTCTCACACTATATCAAACACAAATTACAGATGAGCTTTAGTTTTAAATAAAAATATACATTAGAAAAAGGAATCAGACTCTAGTATGAGATAGGAATGTCTTTCCTACAGCAAAGGCATAAAACAAAGGAAAAGGAAAATGAGACGACAAACCACAAATTGGAAAAAAGTCATGGTAACATGAGACGGGGAAAAAGGAAGACCACTTGTCCAGAGAAGCGTCACAGGACAATAGGGGGTCAAAGAGCCACTCCCTGCGGGAGCTGGTGCCTCCTTGCTGCTAATCCAGGACCTGCAAACTGACCGTAAGGGGCGTTCTCATCTTCCTAGCTGATCAGGATTTTAGAAAATAGCTAGTTGGGAAGGTTTTAAGGAAAAATAAACCTCATCTATATGTGAAAGGGGAAATGGAGGGCCTGTGGGAAGGAGGACAGGGCTGCTGGAGGAGCATTGGGTCCAAAGCCTCATCCTGGAGCTGGGAAACAGAATCCCAGGGAAAGGAAGCCACTTTCTCTGGTTTGAACAGGGTCAAACCAGCCTTGAGCCTAGGGACAGTGCTATTTCCAGCACCACGGAGCACCTGTGGGAATATCTGCCAATCCCTCCCACCTGGGGGAATCCACGCTCCTGCTGACAAACTACAGCAGACATCCAGGCCAATGTTTCCCAAACTTCAGGAAACCAGCTCTCGTGGCCCAGCTTTATGCATCTCTTCTAGCATAATTAATGACTTCATATCTCTCTGTACATCTGAAACCCGCTTAAAATGTTTCTACTTTGGCTCATGCTTATGGCTTAGTGGTTGGAGTCTACAGCCTTTGGCCAGCAGGACCCACCCACATCACAAGGACCTGGGTTCTGACCCAGGTCTGGGGGGAACAACCAAGATGAACTAAATAATAAAATAAAATCCTTCTTCCTCCTCTCTCCTACTGCCTGCTTGTCTACTTGCCTTCATTCCTGCCTGTACCTTCCCTTAAAAATATTTTTTTAGTCAAACAATTTTTAAGTATTTTTCCTTTTCTCCTTGAAACTCACTTTGCAAAACTCCAGATTACCATTCCTGAGTATTTGCAGCCACTTGTCTGTGGGTGCCATGCCCCTGCCACCCTCTGCCATGTGGGTGTGCGGGCGGGGCCACACTTGGGCTCTGCTGGTGGCTGGTTACAGGCCTTGTCCTGTCTGACCAGGAGCTTCCAGGGCCACCTGGCACACCTTGAGGGTCTCTGGCTCTTTCCCTCTACTGTGAGGACCGTCTGCTGCCGAGAGACGCTGCTCCCTCAGCCTGGGCCCAGAGCTGGGGGACAACGGCGCAGGAGCCGGCCACGCAGGCAGCAACTTGGAGACTGAGTGGCACACAGAACGGGGGCATTGTAAACCAATGCGACTTGCAGGGGATCGTTTGTCACTGCAGCGTAACCCAGCAAAGACTTACTGACATGAGCACTGGGCTGACATAAGGTGTTAACACAGCCATCCATGTCGTGGACATGTCTTTAGGGAGATTGCTCCAGCATGGAGGAGGGAGCAGAGGGATGGAGATAAAGAGAAGACTCGAAGACCAAAGGATAGAACACAGAGTTTCTCTTTAAAAAAAAATTCTTTTTCCATCTTTTATTTTTTATTTAGTTGTTCACACTGATTGTTAAAGACTTTCTGAGTTTTAAGTTGAAACATCTATTTCTTAATTATTGTGCTTGTATGTGTGTGTGGAAACGCCTTGAAAGTACACGTCACTCGTAAGACAGATCCAATATTCAGAATGTTAAACTATGCAGAGAAAGCACTTCTGAGAATCAAGAGATACTGGGAAGCAGGGGACATCAATGACCAGATGACTGCGTGCCAGCTGCTTCCCTAGGCAGTGAGTTTCATTACTTAACGCTCCAGCTTCTTCCAAAAACAAAATCCACTCTGACCACCTAAATAGATCATTCCACGTGATCATTCAGTCGGCATAACGAGTGCCTTTCAGCCACACACAACTTCCGTCCTCAGCTCTGTGGTGATGGAATCATTAACGGTCCACTTGTTTGGTTCAGGTAAATTACATTTGCATATGCAAATTATGCCAAAAGACGCTGTACTATTAATGTTATCACTAATTACATAATAATAGTTACCAATTTCCACGCGGATCAAACTTACTGTTTTGTAGCTATTAGGGAAATTGTGCTTTGTAATTAAGATAATCCTCATTTCCAGATGCTAATTAACTATATAATAATTAGTCTCATTCACAAATGCAAATTAAGGATTTTCATCTTTATTGATAAAGGAGTGCTTCCTATCGGTTAAGATAGCTCCAGAAACCTTGCAGAGAAATACTTTCCCTCCCTCTAAAGGTTAAAAGGTAAATCCATTTTTATCAGTCTCATTTGAGAATGCAAATTAGGTCTGATTAATCAAGTCTGAGATAAATGTGCTAGTCTTATTTCAGGACAGAATATATAGCTTGACGAGTTCATCTTCTTTTTAAATACTCAGATAAACAGAGTTCACAAAGCAGAAGTTTCCCGAGGGGCGGGAGGCAGGGAGGGACTCAGCCGCTGCCCCGGAGAGCTGGGGAGGCCCGGGTGCATCCAGATGACACTACCTTTTGTTCCCCTTTCCCTCACTGGGGAAGGATCTTGAAATAGTTGTGTCTTAAACGCTCAGCCACCCCAGGAATGAGCAAGAAGAGATTTTTTTGTGAGTAAATACAGGGGAAGAGGGAGAGCCATGTTTGCGTGGATTAAGTTTTCTGTGCTCCAAACAGAACACAAACTGGCACCTCCCATCGTGACTAATGAGGGCTGCCTGGGTGAGAACAGAAGGGCTGACAGCCAGCGAGGCCTACTTGGCAGGCCTCAGCCCGGGCCTGGCCGCATTCATCATCCGCTAAACCAATCCACCAATTCCGCACCACCATTTGTCATTAATTATGCTAATCAGCACGCCATTACTCTCTGATGACACGTAGCTGTTATTAGCTAGTTATAGCTTTTCAAAAGCACAACTGATTCTGTATGCACGGGCTGTGCACACATTAGCCCACAGGGAAGAAATGTCCAATTATGAAAAGAAGAAATTTGCTATTATCTTTTTATAACAAACCAATTTAGTAATTAGAAAAGTCTCTGAACTCCTAGGTTCTTTTCTGCTTCCCCTCCCTTAAAATAACTGAAACCAAACCAAACCAAACCAAAAGTGCTTTTCGATATTTTTCTAAAAGAAAAGGCACCACCAACACAGATTTCTTTCGGCGACGCGCCTGGAAGCGGGGTCTGGGGGACGCCGTGCAGGGGGCTGGTTTCGCTCTTTCTAGTCTTGAAAGAGCAGGACAGCTTCATTACGTGTACTTCAGCTGTACGAATGCCGCAGAGCCAGCACGCCCATGTGACCTTTCACAGCTCGACGATGGCAGATCGAAGCTGTTCGCGTAGCGCTGCCAGACCGCGCACCTCACCTGGCAGATGCTCGCTCCGGAGGCACCGCGACAGCCTCCCCCAACCCTCCCGGGTCCCAGTGGTGCCGCCAAGAGCCGTGACCTTGGAGATATGGGTTTGGCTAAGTGAGCGCATGTCCTGTGTGCATGGTTTCTGGGGGGACAGCGGCCAGACCATTTCGGGGGGAGGGGTATCCTTTTCCAACACTCCAGGCTCCCCTGAGGGGCCTGCCCTGACCCTGGAGTATCAGCGGGGCTAACCTGCGGCCTCCCGCCCAAACCAGGTATAACTCTAAGTTGTTGTGTGCAGACTGGAGTCTTTAGCACTAGTTTTAGAAGCTTAGTCTGTATTAAGAGCTCATTAATATCATCAGAGCAAATGGGCCTATTAAAACATCTTTAAGCAATATATGAACATAAATCTCCCTAAACTATATTTAATGACTGTACTTAAGATACATTATATGCAAGTCTTAATGAGACATTAGATAGCATTTTGAAGATTAAAATGAGAGAATCCATATAAAGTCTGTCCACTTAATGTGGCCTTAAGCTACGCTGACGACAGCATTACTACCAAATTATCACTGCATTAGAACAAATATTTTTAATCATGTCTGATTTATGCATCCTCTTTCTTATTTTCATTTTCCAAAAAAGTACATTTTGAGTTTCCCAAAGAGGGTCTGTGAAAGGCTTCCAGGTCTTGAAGCGTCCTGGCGGGAAGGTGACTATGAGATTTATTTGGCGCTGTTCATTAAAGGTGCCTTGGGCTCCAAATCACGTTTTTTTATGTTCAATTAGTCATTCTAAGTATCACCCATAGCCAAATGAATTTACCTTACTTTCTTCAAGACTAGACTAGTTATAAAACATAACTTCAGCAAACTATTCTGAAGGTAGAAAATGCGATCTCTGCAAGCAGTGTGGCTGCTGGACCAATCTCAGGAGGGCAGGTCCCCGCTACTGCTGGCTTGTACCCCGCACCCCAGTCCCACATACACAGATGGACAGACGTCTGTCCCTCCAGCCTGCCAGGGAGGCGTCAGTGTGGTCCGGCTCCCGGAGGAGCACCCCTGTGAGGAGAGGCCAGTGTTGCTGGTGGAAGGATATGAAAAAAAGTTTGATTTCCTCACTGCTCAGGGTATTAAATCCTTGAAACAGACCACACCCGCCTTGAGTCTGTTCAGACAGGTAAGCCTGCAGGAAGCAGAGACGCCTGCCGGTGGGTAAAATCAGGTGGCCTAAGGTCTGTATGTGAGATTCCACTCTATTTAAAATAGAGACCTAGGTATGTCACGAGTCTAAAAAAATCCTGATAAGACTTAATACAAATGGTCTGCTTTTGAAAACAAGTCAAACTTTGGATTCTCTACATAGACATATTTTTGTATTTATCTGTTACATTTCATAGAGGATTTTTACTTTCAAAGGATATTTATAAGCAGGATTTTAACGCAACAAAGGAATTTATCCACCCCCAGCCCCCACCTGGCCCCTGCTCTTGGGAGGAGAATCTTCTCAAAGGAAAGAAACTGCATCAAGATGAAAACCCTACAATCCCATTTTGGGGTCAATCTGCTGAGTCCTTCATATACCAGTCCCAGCAGAACTGTTGAGAAGACGTTATCTGAGGCCCCGGACAAGGATAAACCCAGATTAATGTCACCTGCTGGTGCACACAGCCTGGATCCGACACCAGCACAAGATGCTTTGCGAAAATCGACACTGGAAAATGTTAGAGATGAATTATCACGGAAGCTTTTTAGACTTTTTTTTTTTTTTCATTCTTTACCCCAAAGTGTAAGCACCTTTTATAAATGCTATTCAATTATGAAAGACTTCTGGGATTATGTAAATCAAGACAAGTCAACCGGTGACACCTCTCTTAATAGAATGAGATTATCTAGCTTCTTTTTTTTTTTCCCCTCCTCAAAGAAGCGAAAAGTAGCACAGTTTAAACTCTGGTCATTAAAAGAAGACCCTCCTTCTGCCTGTATAATCTGCAGGCTTAGTAAGCCTATTCCATTTGCTTCTCCCAGATATTTTCTCCCCAAAAGGAACTACTTCACAGTACAATTTTGCATTTTTCACTGTATGAATTAGGCATTCTTCATAAATAACAGCTATGCTCTATACACAGGCGCTCCTTTTTATTAAGGACACAGCAATGAACAATGAGCAATGTGTTCTATTATTCTTTGTCAAATCACAAAATGCTACATTAGAATAACTGTGCTGGTCAATGTAATATAGTAGATTAAATTCAACTTCTGTGGAAAAACCACTGTAAAACAGCATGATAAGAAGGCTATAAAAAATTTAATTTTACTCCAAACTCCATCACAAAAAAAACGGCGTGAAAAGTAATTTTGCATAATCAGTACACGCCATCTGGAACAATTAACCGATTTCTATAGAACTATGAGGATCAGTCATATCTGCTTATTAAAGATCAGAAATTATACAAGTAATAAATCCTTGAAAAAACTAAGCATACTCCCGCCTGTCAACGCTATTTTAACTTCAAATACTGAAGAACGCCTGATAAGGCTGAAAAGAAGAGATTAATATATGCAAATTACATCCAGCATTTAAAATCCCCACAACTGTCTCCGGTTTTCTGTCCCTTATTGCTGCTTTATGTTTTATTCATACGCCGACTCACCTGTCACTTCATAAGCTATAATATTATGGGGGTATTATTAAACAGCATAAAGCCGTGCTTTAATTGGAAAGCTTCATTGCATTTTCCAATTATTTGGAGTAAATTAAAAGCAGATGCACATAGTTTAATAAGGAGTCTAATATCAGTTCCGGGAAATCAAAATTCATTGTCATTACTATGCCGTGATAGTTTTGCAAACTGTACTCAATTTCAGAGGTTTTCAAAAGAAAATCTGTCTATGCAATCTGTTAATTGTCATTCGGTTAATAACTGTTTAAATATCCAAACTACACAGCAGCTTCCTATTAAAAAAAATTAAGCTAGGGGGTTGCTGCAAGCAAACAAATACAGCGAGCCCCTCCTGGGCTGGGCTGTTCAGGGGAGCTGCTCCCCTTAAAACAATGGAGGCTGGCAGCGTCCCACCCACACGGAGGCCCAGCAAGAGGAGGACAAAGCAGGCGTTTCCAACTTCAGGAGCCAGAAGTTGCAGCCAAATCTGGCAGCTCTCGGTGGAAAAGGCCAGAAGCCACCTTTTAGACGCTGCTTCCAGAGGTCTGCACTGCTCAGCAAAAAATTGGCTTCCAAAGTTTTAATTGGTCCATCTAAAATAAATCCTTTTAATGAGCGAGTTAACTGATTCAGGACACAGGCATGGGAAGATCAAAGAAAGAAAATGTCGTGAGCAATTTGTTTTTTGCTGTTGCTTTATTTATTTATTTTTTTAAATTGACCCCTGAAGGGCCATCCCTTGACTGGCTCAGGGCCCGGGGTGGAGTGGTCCCCAGGCTCTGGAGGGGGCAGGGGACGGACGGCCACTGTGCAGACAAGTGGATGGAATTGCCAGAGGAAGGGCTACGTTCTCACTGCATTTTAAAGGTTACTCTTCGTAAGGCAGCTTGCTCGAGGATGTCTGGGATTACGACTCCCAGCGACAAGTCGCCTACATACAAATACGTGTAGCTAAAGCATTTACAAATGAAAAGTCGTGGGTATCTGCGAGCCCATACACGTGACCTTTTCATTTTTAAACTAAGTGACAGACTTTTTCAAATCCTAGGTGTGTAAATTATAATAGGACCAGCAGTCATTGACTTTTAAACTCCACCCACTGCAAGGGCTACAATTAATGTTTTTAGCCTAAGAACTGCTGCTTTGCAAAGTTCATAACTTGTAGGTGCTTTTCCCCAATCCAATTAAAAGCCCAGAGCCTTCAGAAAGGTAACAGCACAGAATTTACTCTTCAGCAACTGCTCCAGAGGGCGCGCAGGGGCCGATCCCCCACCCGCCTTGGGCCGGCCCCTCCAGACCAGAAAGGACACCAAGAGCTTGAACACAGGGGAGCATTCTAGCAAAACCACCGCAAACCAAGCTCAAAGATGAAGATAAAAGCAATTCTTGTGCAGTGATCCAAAAAATAGCATCTTTTTTTTTTTTCAAAATTACCTGTTTTTAATAAAGTAGACACACTGTGCCAACTGAACCATTTAATTATCTGCAAAAATGATGAATCAAAACAATAGTTTGCAAAAATAAATGAATAACCTCTGATTAAAATGTCTGTCCTCATTAAATCCGCATAAAAGCTACAATACATTTTTTTTTTTTTTAAATGTAGCCTGAAGAAAGGAGCCGTAGGTAGCCTGGCATCCTTCCGTATGATAGGACTTCTCAGAAAGTTGTTTAATCGACTGTGGCAAACGCTAGAAAAGTCGCCTGCAAGACCTGGTGGGTCCTGTGTGGCTGCAGTAACCTGACGCCCAGCCCGGCGGGGCCTCTATGCCGCCAACCTGCAGCTGCAGTCTCACAGCAGACCCACGTCTGTGCCAGGGGGCTTCCGGGAGTGCCTGGCGGGTGGTGTGACTTTCACGCACCCTTCAGCCCAGGCCTGGCTCACGGCTACCTAAGGGTTCTGCAGCAATGAAAGGTTGTTCTTCCTTTTGTCTGGCTAAAGGTTCCCACAAAGGAGGAGTCAGGGCAGAGAGCCCCAAACCAAAGGGCAAAGAAAGAGGTCAAACCTCTCAGAGGCTGACTTAAATGTGTGGAGGGAGGGGTCTCTTTACAATTGTTTTTCCTACCTAGTAAGCAAACTAGCATCTTAAGCAATTACTGACTCTAAACAAGGAGGGCGGGCCTGTCTTTTATGTGCCTGAAGGTCCCCTGAGCTGGGCAGGGTCCCTGCCGTGTGAGGCCCCATGGGCTCTTCTTGGTGGACCAGCGACCCCCGCCTCCCACAGGGTGGAAGACCAGTCTCCTGGAGCAGGGGGCCGCCTTTGCTGGAACAGCAGTATTTATAATGGCTGGACCACCTGCCACTCTGGGTGCCCACCCCGCAGTAATACTTCCCATATGTTATCTAAATCCTCAAAACTCAGAAGAGGAAATGGCTGGAGTGTTATGCAAACTGCCCATGATCACAATGCTGGAAAGATCTCAAGATTATCCATCGAATAACCAGCGTATCTCTGAGCGCCTCCCATGGCCTGGTCTGGGTGTTCTCCTAGAATCTTCTAGAATCTCCTAGAATCTTCCAGAACCCTGAACTCCAGCAGAGAGCCAAGCACTGAACAAGTCATTATAATCAATGATGGATTGAGTTTGTTTTTTTTTAATAACTAGGAAGCTTATCAGAGAGCCAAAGTTTTACCAGAAACACAAACAGCCAAGAGGTCTGTGGTCAGACACTGGCCACGCCCCACAAGAGGCCCAACCACCTCTTCAGGACCAGGTGAGGGGGGGCTGTGCCGCTCAGTGAAACGGGGCTCTGGGACACGAGCTGGGCACATTTATGGCCTCCAGGTGGCAAGCGATGAAGTACCCCAAAGCGCATCGCCAGAAGCGTGGGGCCAGCTCTGCTCTCGTGTTCAGCACCATGGGTGCTGCCTTCCCAGCGCATCACGCGGTGGCTCCTGCTGCGAAACAAGTCCGCACGAGACAGCCTTCTCCAGCAAAGGACCGCAGGCTTGGGCGAGAGTTCCACATCCCTCATTGTCTGAGAGTGATCATCAGACATATCCGAGGAACTCGGAGCCTCATTCTCTGGGAATATGTGACAATGTACTCCGTCCACACTTTAGGCCAGAGTTAAAATGCTGTTGTAGCTGTATTATCATTATGAGCGTGGTTACTGCTACTTTAAACCACAAAGAGGTTACGATCGACCGTCTCTGACCACTAACAGGTATTCAGTCCGCAGGGAGGGGGCGTCAATGTTCTAAAACAGGTCAGAACTCTCTCTGCCCTAATGTAGCAGCTAAAGGCATTCCTTCTGAGGCTCACACTGTGCGATGGACCCAGGGTGACTCTTCCTCTCAACCCGGGTCTCTGAGGCTGTCCAGCTTCTCCCCGAGCTCTTCCAGTACCCACACCTCCACTTCTGGAGTCACCAGTTGCTAGCAGGGGACCCGAGCCTGTGACAATGGTCACGCTCAGCAAAGCTCGAGCATGGACAGTGGGAGAACCAACCAGGAGGGGCAGCTGGGCCAGGAGCTGCCTGGGCACAGGCCTGGCTGCTCCTCTGAGAGGTGGGATGTGCACAGGGCCCAGGATGGCTCAATCTTGGGTGGCCTCTGAAGGACTCAGAGTAGAGAAATGAAGCTGCAAAGCAGGCAGCACTAAGCGACTGTTCCAAGGAGAGCCCAGCTGCAGGAAGAGCCTAGGAGGGCACAGACCAGGAGGGCATGGTGAGGGATACAGGGGACAGGAGTACCTAAGGCCCAGGCCCAGTAAGTGAAACAGTGGGGTTGGCCATACAGCTATGGAGAAGGGCTAAGGGAAGATGACAGCAAGGGGACATCCTGAGGCTGCACCCTCCAGGGAGACCCGTGGCCATCCTTACTGATGGGGAGGAGGTTCCCGAGTCCCTGGAATAGCCCATTTCCTGGCCAGGAAAGGATGGGGCTGTGGAGTGATTACCATCATATTAACTCATCTACGGCACTTGCTGGGTGCCAGACTGGTTCTCAGCAGCCTCCCCCATTTAGAAAGAGAAGGAAACGGAGGCACCAAAAGGATGAGTGTTGGCCTCAGGCAGCCCGGCTTTAACTGAGGGGCTGTGTCCTTACCACTTGGCCGTCTGATCCCAGCAGGCACGGGGTCACCACACAGACCCAGATGCCAGTGCACGGGCGGCTGCCAGCCACACACCAAAGGTCTCCTCTGATGCAGTTCCGAGAGGACTGTCCAGGGAAGTGAAGCCGTGCTGAGACCTCACAGGCCAAGCTAGTCTCGCAGAATTCACTGAGGTGTGTGTGCTGTCTTTGACTTCAGGAGGACGGGGGTGGAAAACGATCTCACACAATGTGAAGCAGCGGCCTGGGCACAGCGCTCTGGAGCTTAGGGTCTGGAGTCAGAGACCTGGGTTCGAATCTCAACTACCCCCCACTTACTAGCAGTGGAATTTGGGGCAAAACACAGTCTCTCTCAAAACTTCTATTTGTTTTCCTACCTGTAAAATGGAGATATTTATTTTGGGGGGCTAAAGTGTGGGAACTGGGTAACAATGGCAGCTGTGCTGTATCTGCAAAACGGAAGTAATGGCAGCATAGTGCAAACTCTATAAAGATTTTCTGTGAGGTTTTCTTAGTAAGGATTTGTTGAGATTCAATGATAAAACGCATGAGAAGTGATTCCGACAGTCTTGTACATGGTCAGTGGTACATAAAGGTCAGCCATTCTGAAATTAATACAATCCATTCTAATAAAAGCAAAAACAACTCCAGCTCCCTAAATGTGTTTAAATTAAAGAAGTTGCCTTAATGATATCATTTTTTCCTCTCAGCAGATAGTCTTTTATTGCAAGAGAGACAGAAAAAAAGAAATGAAAGATGAATTTGATCTGAAGTGCCCCAAGGCGGGGTGTTTGGCAAAGCAGACAATTGATTCACCCCTGAGTAGAGCCTCTGAGGAGGAGCTAAGAGCAGATGAAGAGCTGGGATTGTGTCCCGACTTCAGCACTTCTCTGGCTCGGCCTTCGGAGAGAACCCAGCTGCAGTCACACTACCTACTGTGAAGGACATGACAGGGAAATGGGCACGTGCTTCTGTTTAAAATCTAGACGGCGCAGATAGATGGAGAAAGGTGTCAGAAAGCTGCTTCTCCCTTGCATCATCCCTGTGCGCAGGAACTTTATAGTCAAGGCGGGACTGGAGGGATCGTGAGTTCAGAGGCAGCAACTGTGCATTTGCTGTAACTTCTTGGACATCCGAATCTGCAAAACACGCAAGGCTCCTTTCCACGTGTCCTCACCCCGGGGAGGTGGGTCAGCACCTCTCCTAGACCATGCAGCTGCCAAGAACTATCAGCTGAACTCCTGTTTACATGATGGTGAGGCCGTGACAACGGCTGATATCGAGAGGAGGAAATTTAGAGGCAGAAAGGCTTGGTGCTGGGCCCGACATTTCTGGGATAGCCAGTGGGCAGCAGGCTGAGCTCGGCATCTCTGGCTGGTGCCCGAGTTCTCCTTTGTGCCCACTTGGTCACCTCCCTGTCGGAACTGAGGGAGACGTGGGCCATTAGACCAGTGCCATCGAAACTCCGCCACGCTTAAAAACCAGAGAGAGAATGAAGTCACAGTGGGAGGGTGACCGCCTTTTAAGAGCTCTGAAGTATCTGTCACCTCATAACACTTAGATTTTTCACCATGATGAAACTGGAAAAAGTCTGGACTCTCCTGCCCACAGAGCTCAGGGGCGCAGAAATCACAGCCTGGAGCGGGAAGCAGACCTCACGTGCTCTCCCTCCACCAACCAGAGGCCCGCGGGCTCTGCCAAGTGCTCCTCCTGCCCTGGCCCCCAGGTCATCATCCTGCCAACTTCTCGAGACAGGACTGGTGGGCTTCCTGCCACGGAAAATATGACTGCTAAGTGACGATGCGTGACAGGGCGTCTCGCTTTCCAGTGGGTGCGAGCTGGGCCAGCCAGAAAGCCGCTACCGCAGGGTTCTGTGGGTGCAGAGCGTTCTGTCCTGAGAAGCAGCCTCACACGGAAAATTGTAACAGGGACCACTGCACTCAGGTGAAGCCCATGCTGGGCGTGAGCCAGCGTGTCCGAGCGATCACTCTCGACAAATCTTGGCTCCTGCTCTGGTCATATCCTTGCAGGGGAGGGGCACACGCCTGTACTGCTTCCTGATTTAAAGAATGCTCACAGTCACCAGACCCATGTGGGTCATGTGCACTGAGTGATTCCTCCCAGCAACTCCACACGGGACCCTGGCACAGCGCCGACGCCCATGTGCTGTGCAGTGCACAACCTGTGCAGTTGTGCACAGTGGCTGTGCCTGACGGTCACATGTGTGTTTGACCCCCAAATGCTGTCAGTCACATGTGGAACCTACTTCCACAGGCTCCGAGGAAGGAACCAGGGCCCAGCACCCAGCAACTCTCAGTGCCTGCCCACTGAATAGAGTGCACAATCTTTCTCTTCCCTTTGCCTTTAACTACATCCGCCTTCATTTGAGAAAGAAAGGAGCCTCCCTCCTTTCTAAACAGTCTCCTCTGTCCCAAGATGCTTACAGGTGAAATCTTCACAACACACAGTAGTGTGGAGGTGAACCAGCGAGGGAGTACCGCCAGGTGGAAGATTTTTATAAGAGGCCACTTGGGAAGCTTTAACACGGGATATTGGTGTGCCCTGGTGGAGTAGAGGTTGGATCAACAGTCTCCAAAGGAACCCAGGCCACATACTTCTGGGGTCAAGTCACGGGTCCAGGGAGAAAGCACCAACGTAAACAACTAAATAAAATAAAATATTTCTTCCTCCTCCCTCTCCCTGCCCGGCTGCTCGTTTTCATTCCTGCTTGTAACTTTCCTTTACAAAAATTAGTTAAAAATAAAAATAAAAACGAGGTGTCAGAGAAGAAAAGATGTGGCAGTTTGGGCCACTGGACTGCATGGCAAATGCACAGCAAATGCCAAGACAAGGGCCCTAGGACCAACCCTAGCTGGTGGGCACCAGGGAGAGAGACGGTGAGATGACACTGGACCGAGGGGTCAGGGGTGGGGGGCTGGCCACTGAAACCTCTATGCTGAGCAGGGGAGGGCTGAATTGAGGCTGGGACAGCTGCAAGAGTTCAGAGGCATCTGCCACCTGGGTAGAGGGGCTGAGGACAGAGGAGTCTGGCCCTGACAGGGGAGCTGGCTCTGTCCGGTCTCTGCCAGGCCTGAGCTCAGCCCGCCAGGTGGGCGCAGCACCGTAGTGGGCAGGCCACACAGACTGCAGAAGACTGGCTGGGGGCACCTGGACACGGCATGGACCCCAGCTGGAAGGTGCTGATCCGGAGCCCAGCGCGGGGGTTTCGGGGTCTCTCTGTGAAATCCCAGGAGGCCCTGGCGGAGGGGAACCCCGCTGGGAGGCGAGGCTCCCTGGCGCCGGGTCCGCCCACACACGCTGTTCATTAACTCCAGTGACACGGCTCCTGGGGCAGATGTATGAAAGCACCTCCAATTAGCCAGGCCGGCGTGAGTGTTTGCGCTCGGAAATCTTTTGCATTTCGAAAGGGTTAAAGCTTATTATTAGCATATAATTTACAGTCCTTTCTCCCAGGAAAGGAATAATGCACAGTAAATGCCACATTCATTTTAATAATACATGTTACAGTCTGTGCCCAACATCTGCACAAAGGTAACGGAGACAGATTTTTTTGACACGTCCCGCTCTGCCATCTAAACACAGGCTTTTTGTTTCTTAAGTGACGGAAGGTTTAATCAAGAAAGCAGGCAATTCATCAATCGAAACAAGGCAGCGTGCGGGCGCCTGACAGCGCACACATGGCTGTGTACAGAGCACGCCTGGCCACCTGTCAACCACACCTTTTACATCAGGATATACAAATGCTCTCCGCGATCAAGTCCCCATCCACGCCTACTCACGCTTCCTTTCCTTACTCTTCTCCTTTGTGCTCGGTTTTGTTGTCAGTGGGGCCGAGAATCGATGGAGAGGTGAGAGAGAATCGATGGAGAGGTGAGAGACAAAAGGCTGTTAGAGGTGGTGGTAAAAACGGGTATGTCTTTAAAGAGACTCGTTTCTGCCTTGATTTCAGCACTGCACTGTGACTCCTTTTTCCACTTCATTTGGGAATTGCCCCCACGGCCACCCCCAGCTGTTATCTGTGGCTGCGTCAAAGCCCTGTTCCTCTCTTGGGTCCCTGACACCCTCCCACAAGCCCCACCACCCCTCCGACGGTCCCAGGAGGCGCTGAAAAAGGCAGGAGGAGCATGAAACCCAGGGCCACGTGGGCTGCCTGGGCGTGTGCATTTGAGGGAGGCCGTGGGGGCGCCTGGGCTGGCCGTCATCATCAGGTCTAGAAGCCGTGGGCTTCCCCCAGCTGCAGTTATCGCAACGCGGTCACCACCCCACGCGCCCGGACACACGGCAGCCGGGCACCGGCGCACGGAGCACGGACGCGATCCCGCGGCCTGGTCCCGGCTGCTGGGTTGAACGCTCAGGAAGGAAGGCGCGCATTCCTCACACACCCTATTGTTTGCGTCTTTTACCCATTTTTCCCAGCCCTGCGGCGCTAGAGGCTGCCTACCGCCTTTGCTTATTTTCAGTTTTCCAGGTGAGGTTTGTTTTTCCTCAATTCAGAAACAGAAATCATAACAATCAGTACACATGAAAGGAAAATATGTTTATAATTGTTTGATATGTCGCAGCTGAGTTCTTAGATGATCTGTAAAACACATGGATCTTTTCTCCCCTAATAAGATGAAGCGCTGGTGGCAGGAATTTTATCCAATTGGATGGAATGTATAAATCATGAAATTCATAATAACTGATAATTAAATGTCCATCTTCCAATTTAAACGAGGACTAGATTAGAACTGCATGGAGAAGACTGATACTCAGAAATCATTCATTATTTTTAATTGCTTTGTACTTTCCTGCTGATGTCAGAGTTAGATGGTCCTTTGTACGTGGTTCTGTTTCAGGTGAAACCCCTCTCCCCTCCCCGGCTGAGGGGTCATGAGCCAGGCCGCCAGCTAACGGAGTAGGCCTGTCCACATTCCCAGGCTGCCTGGTGTCAAACATCTTGAAAGGGGACTGGTTTTTAAAGGGGAACAGCTGTGGAGGGCAATAAGCTGGCTTTCCTAGCAATCAAAAGGAAAATGGAAAAACCTGGAAAAAATCCATGCAAGCTAAAGGCCGGGTGACCACGCCCGTTGGTCTGCAGGATGGAAGGGTTCCAGGTACCATTTCTGTCCTGGTACAGCTCTGGCTCTGAAAGGTAACACTGTGGGCAGCAGGTTATATGGTCAGCCCGACACTAATGGACAAATGAAGGAGCCAGCAAGGCCGGCCGCCCTGTGGACTGAAAGGAAAAGGGGCCCACACCACCCACCCTCTGCGCCTTCTGCCTGAGCACCAGGTGTTTGTCTGTGGCTCACCCTGAATTCATGAGGTGTGTGAGATTTTTGGCTTTAAAAAATAAAAGTGATTACATGCCCATTTTGATAGGCATTTGTTCAATTTACTATTTTACAATGATACCACTTAAAAAAGAAAACGGGATCAAAGCAAGTTTTCTTTGGTAAAATTTCTGCACTTGAGAGAGACACTAGTGGGTGGCCTTGGGCTGCAGGCCGACCCTCGCACAAGGAGCAGATAGAGCCAGGCATTGCCACTTCATCATGTCTCTTCTTTCAGGGGAGCCCCTCAGCCCTACAGGGGGTGGCATGCTGCCGGGGGGTGTGGAAGAGCAGAAAAGGGGGCGCAGGCACGCTCAGCTTCATGTCTGCAGGGCCATGGGCGTAAGAGGTGAGGGTCAAGGGTGTTCCAGGAACTTCAGTGGACAGAAGGGCCCAGGGGACTGGACAACAGAAAAAGACAACACATATCCTTCAGAAGGGACAGGAAGAAAATGATCCATCTGCGGATTGGAGGTGACTTCCAACAGAATCCCAAAGCAGCCTAGGAGTCAGGAGACTGAGCACTGAGAAGACGGCCACACTGGGGCCTGCGGGGCTGACTTGGGGTGCGGTCAGTCGACACCAGGTCTGACTTTTCTTACCCCACGAGCTACACCTGCTCCTGGATAGTGAGCTGCTACACAGCGGCCCCAGAGCAGCAAAGATCAGGAAGGCTGGGAAAGCACTAGAAGCCTTTCCAGCACATCCGCACGTGAAGTCGCCCCCACATTCTGTTTGTTCCCACGTAACATTCATGCACATGCTTCACTGAAGCCATTTTTCGATGCCTGCAAAGTTAAGGCAATTGCATGGCGGTTTCCTGATTTGACCGTTTGCCTTTGCTTTAAACATTTAGGACAGCTGCCCGTGGGCAGTACCATTTTTAAAACCAGCAGGGCTTGCCCTGAGGCCTGCAGGCCTCACGGAGCAGCTCCACGATCCATCCCCACGAACCATCCCAGACCTGGGAGCAACGTGGTGCCTGTGGCCGCCTGCTTCCAGGGTCTGTGGCCTTGACAACCTCTGCTTGGAAGATCAGACCCATCCTTTTGCTCATCTGCAAGAATCTTTGGGACGACACTCCTGGAAAAGGGAGTGTGAGGGTCAGAGGTGTGGCTCGTGGCCATTGTGAGGAGGGTACAAGATGGCAGAGTTGGGACGCAGGCTTCTCCTGGTACCAGCACTGAGTCAGACCAAATTCTGCGGCGAGAACTCGGCTGCAGGATGAACGGCACGTTTTGGTGGACAGAATGCACGGTCCCCAAATGGCTGATGGACAGGAAGCTAGAGAAAGAGCCCCAAGGAATGACGGACGCTTGCAGAGATGGGCTGGGCTCACGGGTGGTGGCTGTGGATGCCGGAGGTGCCCAAGCACAGGTCAGGGGCCCCGAGCCCCAGAGGTCACGGAGGGTGTCCCGGGCTCCATGTTTTCCTCTCTCCTCCTCCCAGATGCTCGCAAGCATCTATGTGCTGGGGACGGAGCTACACGTGTGGCGGGGGGCACTGTCCTGGTGAAAGTTACTGGAGCGGGGTGCTTTCACAGATACGCCCTGAAAAATCAGTTCTGGGTAATACTGCTTTCCTACCAACATACATATAAACTAAGAGAGGACTGCTTTTCAGATTAACGTGGGACTAAAAGTAAGGGCACAAGATTTGAGTGTTTTCAGGAATGAGCCCAGGCACAAGCGCGTGTGCACCAAAGCTCAGCCCTGGTCCGCTGTGGGCGTGCAGAGTGCGGTCTGGTGACTCGTCTCATCACCAGCAGAGCCCCTGCTACCGTGGCATCGGGCCCTGGGCACGGGTAAGGGCCCGGGACACAGTTTACCTTCACTGTTTTTGGAATAGACCGGAACTTCACACCACTGAACTGAGACGAGCCACTCGGTGCCAAGTGTGGTTGGTATAGGGTGGGGGGTGAGGGGGTGGCCTCTGCTCCCCTCTAGCCAGAACGGCGTGCAGGCAGGCAGCCGGCAGGGGGTGGGCAGGCTTCCCAGTCGCTCCACAGTTGCCCGGTGCTGAGCTTGCAGGCCTTCTGGAGCCAGTGGGTCCTGCGGGATATTTCTGGCAGCTCACCACAAAGCAGTCCGGACCCTGGTGCCTGCTGCCGGAGCTGCAGCCTCAATGACCTCTGCTTGGGAGATAAAGTCCCACTGACTATCACTTATATCGATGCAACAGGAAGTTCTGAATGGCCTCCCCTGTGTCTTGAGGCTGTTACCTCAGCACTGCTACACGAGCAGCTGAAATGAACCCAGACAGCACCTCATCAAAGCCACGGCGCGAGGCAGAGTGGTCCAGGGCAGACAGGAGCATTCCCCGCCCGGCCAGGAGCCTGTGCTCTCAGCCCTCTTCTGCAGCACACTCACAGCTGGGAAAGCCATCAGAGGACCCAGTATGTGGGGGTGGCGCAAAATGGGCTGGAAAACGACGTGCAAGCAATAGGGAAAAGTCATCTGCTGTGACTGAGCTTCCCTCTGTGCCCTGCCCTGGGGGACGGGGCAGCCCTGCTGTGGCCACGGGCCCATTGGGCTCCACCTGCCCCTGAGCATCAGGGTTGACGATCAGCTTTGTGCAAAACAGATCAACTTCCCACACTTGCTATGCTCCTTGTCGACTGCGCTGACACAGTCAAGGCACAAGAGAGGTTCTCCCAGGAGATGCTCCTCTTAGACAGCAAGTGACCTCTGCTCTTGGGAGCTGGGCTCCTGGCCCGGGTGGTGGAGGTAGGCGGGTGTGGGCTTGAAGAACGTGTCTGTTCCCGCCTTTCCCCAGAGGGAGTGCAGCCCCGAAAAGGCAACTGGCTTTTGCTTGTACTTCCAAACCTATTAGGGAGTGATCATAACAAGAAAAACTAATACTGACACGAATTATACCATTGTTCTATTTCATCTATTTAGTAACCTGAAGTTGCAAGTTTTAGAAAAAAAGATTACCTTTTAAATAACCGATTCATTACGGTACATGAATGAGTGCCATGTTCCTGTGTTCAGAGTGTCACTCACCATTAAGGGACTGAGCGGGTAAGTGCCACCGATTTGCCACTTCCCCTCACAGACACCCGGACCGACGGGACCCAGGGCGCCTGGAGGCGGGTCTGCGGGCTTCCTCTGCACTCAGCAGTCACTGTGCTGCCAGGCACCTTGTGAATCTCAATCCTGTAATGGGGCTTGTAAGTTTCCCTCCCCAAGTGGCGGGGAAAGGAAAACTAGGACCGATGAAGGCCACACTATCAATTTCAAGGCCCAGTTCAGAAATCACGGATTTGCTCAACGGGGGTGGGAGGGGGAGATGGCCTGGTACCTCTGACCACATCCTGGCTTTGAGAAGTGAGAGGTGAGGACAAATGGGACACCAGACCTCTGAGCCCCCCGGGGGGAGCCTGCCCTGGATCTGGCGGGTGAACAATGAGGTGACTATTCTCTGGAAACCTTCCTTTACGCATGTGAAACTCACACGTTGTTATTCATCATTAGTTTCCAGACACCATGAGTATCAGCCCTTCTCTTAGTGCCCTGGTGACACAAGAAGGGAAAGCCTGATCCCCATGGGGACTCTGCCCCCTGCAGGGAAATAGGACAGACAGACGCCATCAGAAGCCAGGAAGCACGTGGCAGGCAGCGGCGAGGACGCGAGGGCGGTGGCCCCTGCGCCACGTACCTGAGATGGCGTAGAGGTGAGAGTGCTGGTACTCGTAGTCGGCCCGCGTGCTGCTCCTGCCGCGGAAGGTGGCGGGGAGCGTGAGAGAGATGTGCCTGAGGAAGAGAGGACAGAGGGGTTACACGGCGCATAGGCCCCTCGTTCCTGGTGAGCCCCACCGTCTCAGGCAGGACTTCTCACCAGCCCGAGTCCCCCAGGTTTCCAGACATCAGCTGCCACTTTTCTCCAAACTGGGAAGGGCATCCAAGGGGGGAAGGGCAACCGAGCCTGGCGGCGTGGCCAGGGTGCTTTGAGCAGGTTCCCAGAGCTCTGCCTGCTGGGCAAACACGGCACTGGAACCTAAACTCTCACCGGGGACACGGCCTGGCCGACTCCTCTCGTCTTGGCTCTGTGATCCACCCAGTGGCGTCCACACTGTCCCAAAGGGCAGCTAAGGCTAACAGCACAGGAGGCACTTGCAGATGACCCTGTGAGTCCAGGAAACCAGTGGCCCCGAGACTCAGCATGTGCCCTCGGAGCGGCTGTCCGCTGGCCGCTCTATGAGCACCTCCCCTCCCGCTGCCCCAGGCTGGCTTCACTGTGCCAGCGGCGTCAGCCTCACCTGCTGGGTGTATCTTGCTGCCTTCAGCGAACTCAAGACAGAGGGAAAGGAAAAGGCAGCAGGTCTGGGAGAATGATGACGAGACGCCTCCGCAAAGGCGCCTGAGCTTTGGCCACACGCAGTCGCTTCCCCGGAGAAGCAACAGGAGGGGCAGTCACAACATACAGGTGCTGCGTTTCGCAGGCTGCCTTCTTTGCACACAAACGCGCAGCCTCCTGGAGCGATTGCCATACAGACCCCTTCAGGTTCTGGAGTAAGGTGGGCCGCCCAGTGACAAGAGGTGCCTGGACCCAGGGCCGTGACGTACTTGGTCCCTGGCTGAAGGGACGGTGACAGTGACCCTGTGAACCCCGCGGGCTGTCCGGGGCACTGACCGCTGCTCAAGGCCGCGGGCTCTGGAGACGCCGTGTCTTGGGCGCTCCGACTCTGGGGGCGAACTGCTCATCATGGAGAGTGCAGAGGTGCAGGCCCCCAGAGCTCCAGGTCCAGGGAGTGACGCTCAGGAACCAGTCACCGTGAAGCAGGACACACGCTCAGAGGAAAGGAAAGGCTGGGTGCCGAGCAAGCGGGAAAGGAAGGAGCACCACGCCGCGAGAGAACGGGGCTTCTGGCGACACCATCTCAGGAGGGCACAGTGTCAAGGAGGCAGCCAGGGAGCCAGCAGAGCTTCAATGTGAGGGTACATGCAGCAAGGGGGCCCGAGGGGGAGGGAGACCAATTCAACATGACAGGCTTGGGTCTCCTCCCCTCAGAAGGAGGGTCCCACCCTGGGGACCTGCTCGTGGAACGGACTGCAGCCCCAACCCTGGGGAGCTGGCTTGGTGGGCCTGGGTGTAGCCCAGGAATCAATCTGTCACCAGCCCCAGCAGGGACTCAGAAGACAGGCTGGGCCTGGGCCCCCAGAGGGCAAGGAGCAGCTGCAGGAGGGCTGTAGCCGTCGGTCAATGCCTCTGACCACAGCACCTAGTCAATGAGGCTGAGCGAAGGGAAGGATGAGCTCTTGACTGCTTGCGGTTGAGCAGAGTGTCAGCGATGACAGGTGACCCAGCGGAGAGCACCCGCCATGTGCCTGGCCCCAGGACACCAGTCTCTGCATTGGCCCGCGGCTCCTGGCTCAACCCCCACACAGGTGCTGGCCAGCTCCAGATGCTTCCTGGAGGAAGTACCCTTTGGAGGAAGTGAAGACAGTGGGGTGCAAGGGGGTGGCAGGAGCAGCAGGTGGCTTGGCAGTGGGGACGGGGGACGGGGGGGTGGGGGGGTTAGGGGGATGGGGGGGTGGATACCTAGCCGCTAGGGGTCAGGGTGGCAGTACCTGGGGCAGGGAGAAGGGTGGGGCCCGCTGGAGCCCTGTCCTGCCCCAGTTCTGAGTTTATCCTGAAGGATTTTGCCAGAGATGTAAGATTCAACTTAAAGTTTTAAAAGGTTGCCTGCCCACGGGAAAGTGAGGGAGCCAAAGTCGGATGCCAGGGAGGGTGCGGTGAAGCAGCAATGACAGTGGTGAGAACCACGAGCGACAGTTATTCACACTACTGAGTGCAGGTCTTTCCCACACACATCACATGGCCTGCTGCACGCTCTGGGGAGACCCTGCAGCACTGAATGCTTCCTGCGCGGCCCCATCCAACATGGAAGTGGGATCTGAACCTCTTGCCTCTGGGGTGTCGGGTTTGGCCTGCTCCTTTCTTCCTCACAGAAGGTCCTGCTGGCTCCTCTTCAACCCTGTAAGGTTGCTGAGCAAGGGTTCTGGTTCTGGTCTCCTCACTCCACGTACTTTTCCTGGGCAACCAAATCCACACCCGTATCCAGGTTTTGACTCGCACAGCCGCCCGCTTCTCCAGACTTGGTCTCTGTTTATCCCTCCCTCCAACAGGAAGAGTGAAAACCTTATACAGTTCTAAAAATATGCCATATGTTTCACATCTCTGCCTGATTCTCTATCAATGCTTCTCCATCTCCCTAGAATCTACATTTCTTCCTTCCTTGCTCTCCAAACTCCTATTCATCCCTCAAGACCCCACCTGAGTATCCCCTCTTGGGTAGAACCTTCTCTGGGCTTGTCCCAGACACACAGGTGTCTGTATGTCCTCTCTCACCACGGTTATCACCATATAGTTTAATCATCTGGTATAAACTTGTCTCCTTTACATGACCTCATCGCATCAATTTTGTATACCATTTTTTCTGGGACAATTTCTGCCTGAGAGTTTGGCAATTATTACCATTTGTTGATCAAGTGTTGAACCTCAACCATTTAAAGCTTTTGTCTTGTTATGTTGTTAACCTCTCCTCTTTCATTTCTGCATGTGTGTGTTTGCCCGGGGTCTCTGTGTTGGGCCCTGAATCCCACTCCTCTCTGCCATGGAGGAAAACAAGTACGATGTATGAAGTCAGTGGTGGTGGCAGCCAGGAATTTGCAGTGGGAAAAGCAAAAGGTCGTTTCTGATTGTATAAAGCAGACAATGCATGGCTGATACAGTGTTTACAAGAAGAAGAGAACTCAAGGTGCAAGCTTGATTGTATCTCTTATAGAGTAACTGCTCAATAGCAATTGTTGAACTGAAATCGTTACCCAAACCCCCTCCCCACTGCTGGCTGTAGAAAGCTTTAGGGGAGATTTCCCTGTGCTGCAAAGGGCTGCTTTTGCATTTTTGCTTCTGTTGCCCCAGGACATAACAGGGAGGGCATGTGAGGGCAGGAGGGTGAAATGGCACAGCATGACCTTCTGCTCATGAGAATGAACAATTTGGGCCAAGGGGACAGATCACCTGTGGTTAAACTAGATGAGGAAGCCTGGAAGGAGAAGTGGCCCAGGCATGTCAGTGTCAGGTTAACCTGTAAGTGACAGAGGGATGGGGGCGGCCCTGCAATCAGCAGAGTTTCAGTGCAAAACGAGAGCACAGCCCTGTGTCGAGTGGGCACCCAGATGCCAGGCCTGGGCCAGTTTCCCCCACAGTCGTCACCCTGCCCAACCCTCTCTGCAGCCCTTTTAGAGAGGAATGACGATCTTCACTAACAGAGCAGGTGACTCGGGCCTCCGAGATGAAGCTGACAGAGAACACTGGGAGCTGATGAAAAGGTGAGTCCGGGGTCCTCTGGAAGTTGTTATCTGCACGCACCCTGATGGAGCATCTGAGACCACCCACTAGGAGGGCAGCGCTTGCCCCAAAGACCAAATGAAAATGGTGATGCAGGCACTCGACATCTGTCACTGACGAGGTCAGCAGCCCTGACAGGTCACAGTCCCTCTGACATCATGGTACAAAGGGAAAAGCCACATACAGAGATGGACGACCAAGAGCCACCCATGTCCTGAACAGCCAGAGTGCTGGAGAACACCCACCCTTGTCCCAGCGCCACACCCAGGCTGGGGCCCTTCAGTGAGGGACGCTGTCACCTGCGCACCCCCTGCTGCGACACACCAGAGCAGACAGCACAGAAGCAGGTGGGCAGTGAGCGTGAGGAGTGTAATTCCTATTCTGATGCTTCCCAGTTTGCCATTGTTGGCATTAGTTTGGAATCCTGCGCATGAGGCTCCTCAGTACAGGGCCATGATGATGCCTCCCGGCGCCCCTCCGCTGCATTTGAACAAAATCCAAGCTGCCTCTAGGTTGTGAGGTCCTACCACTTATGGCTCAGCCCTGGTCTCTGACTTTGCCCGGTTATGGACTCCTTTCGTCTAACCTCACTGGCTACACTTGTACCTCGGTGGCCTCGCTTGCACTCCTGCCTCAGGGCCTTTGCACTGGCTCTTCTCTCACTGCAGCTTTCACCTCCGGCTCCCCAGAAGCCAGCCCCGCTCCCAGTCAGGCCACCCTCCGAGGAAGCACCTGCCTCCAGTCCACCCTCGCACACCTCACAACCCCTCCTTCCACCCTGTGGGGCTGTGATTCGTGTGGGTCCCTGGAATGTCATCTCCATTACGCCTTCTCTTTCCATCACCTCCTGGGGCCCTGCACCAGCAGGCACTTGAACGATATTAGGGAGAACACTATACGATTACCTCATGCTTGTTAAGCAAACAAATGACTCTGAGTCTGACTTGTAATTAGGGATCATTTTGGGAAACTTACAGGAAGGTTTCCCATTTGTCTCCTTCTTATCCCCGGGACTTGGTTGGTTAACGGTTTGGAAAATGCAACTCTTGAGTCCTGGATATTTTTACATAAACAGTAAATGCATTCATCATGGTGTTGTTTGTAAAGCAACATGGAGACTCAAGTTAAATGCCAAATAATAGGGGAACATTAAATGGTTGTGGAATAACTGCCTGACAAACTATTTTACAGTCATTTTGGATGAGTATACTGGCCAGAGTCTGTGCCTGTTACCATAGCCTCTAGTGAGGAAAGATGAAGAAAAAACAAAAAACCAACCACCGGACTTTTGCCCTGGGACCAGTTACCCAAACACTCAGCTTCTTTCCTACAAGCTAATCACCTCGTGAGATTAGAAGATGCCCTACTCAGGATACTGGGCGCTAGAGGGGCCTGGTGCTCCAGCAGGCTGTGGGTGCAGATCTCAGCTCCTCTGAAGCACCCGAGTCGGGGGCCGAAGAAGGAGCAGATGCTCACAAGCAGCACACAGCAGCAAGGAGTCCGTCTGAAAGCCCCATCACGACGCGCCTGCACAGGCGGCGATTTCAGTGGCGTGACTTCTGCGGACTCCGGGGCAGCTCAGCACGGCGGCAGGGCAGGGCAGCGCTAGGTTTTAAGAGGGCAGACCTAGGACAGCAGACCCATAACCAGGGACCCTGGCTCTCCTCAGGGAGGCACCGAGAGACGCAGACGCGTGGCTCCAGCCCCCGTATGTCGTGGACCTGAAACGGGGCCTGAGCACCAGAGGCCAGAATTCCTGCCACCTGACTCAACGGTGGTTGTCACTCCAAAATCCAACCGGAACAGCCCCTGGGTCATAGCGGCGCTCTGCCAGGCTGTCCTCCCCGTCCCCAGCCACGGACCTGTCCGGCGGGGAGACCAGGTGGACTGTCCAGCCACCACGTCTCTGCAGGAGGCGCTGGTTGTTGTGAAAACAGATCGGCTTTGCCCCGGCTCTGGACATCAGCTCCGGACATCGGCTCCGGACATCAGCTCAATAGATGCTGACAGAAGTATCACGTTGCCCCCAGGTTAATCTTGGGCACCTTACTTTGTCACTAAGCTGCAGACAGTGCCATAGAAAAGTCCTTCGGTCACAGAATGCTTTTATTACGCGACGACAGTCGCCGGCACCATTTACTTCCTTTGACTGGATCCTGCTTTTACCTTGTACATTTACATTTGTCTTTCCCAGTGCTGATTCCAGGTCTGTGTGAATATTTAAAATGTTACTATTAATCTTCTGGACCCAGTGGCCACGGATAATGAAGATGGACCCGCCCGGGAGGCAGTGATGCCCGCTGTCCTCGCAGACCGCCAGCGAGCAGTGTCGCGGGAATGGTGGTGGGTGCGGCAGAGACCCACGGTTAGGGACAGGTGTCACTTGTCTCTCCCACCCGACCCATGTGTGCAGGTGCACACACACAATGCCCCTTGTTTTTGGGGGGCTGGGGGCTGTCTTGAGAGAAGCAGTTTCTGGGTGAGACTTATTCCCAGGACTCATGCAGGAGTCCAGCAAGTCACACCTACTTCATAATAACTTAGGACCTCAGTTGCTTTTTCATGCTCACTCATTCTCTCCTAAGCAGACCCAAGAATTTTCTAGAAGCCATGCGATTTAGGATAATGTCATCTCTCTGATGTCAGTCTATGTATATATTCTTGTGTTTTCTACTTTTCTCAAGTCCACTTTCTAATAAGTAAAGGTAGATAAATATCACCCACATAAATGACAGCTCCTTGGACTTCTCAATGTTTACGAACATAAAATCCCTGGACGAAAAGTGTGAAAACCACTGCTCGAGATCAGTGTGTCAACGTTAACTCTGAAAAAGACCGAGCAAGACGTTCAGGGGACTGGATCGGAGTAGTAAGAAAATAAAGAAGATAAGATGTGAGACCAACCCTTAATTAAAGGAAAAGGTGCCTAAGAAAAAAAATGTAATAAATGCCCCCAGGTGGAAGAAAGATAAAGAATGAGGGTCCTTTGTGAAGGCAGGCAGGTCACTGCTCTTCAGGCTGTAGCTCAAGAAAAGTGCTCTAAGACATCTGAAGCGCTTTCTTTTTCCTCATCTGCCCGCGCCCAGGACAGGTGACTGCAGGGCTATGAAGCGTCTGTCCACAGACTTAAAGGAAAGTAAAGAGCAAGACTCAAAATATAACCAGTCTCAAGAGATGCCTGGAAGTATTTTGAGGGAAGGGAGGGTGTGAAATGACAAAGTCCAGAGGCCTCGGGGGAACACGTTTTGTTTAAATGCATCTTCATCGAATAGAGTGGCCCAGACAGAGACAAGGAGTCGGAACTCTGTTGAACTAACTCTGGTCATGACACCCCTCACACACAGGCCACCTCCCTGTCCCGCCACGAGCCCGGGGGCCCTCTCTTCATGGCCGTGATGAAACCCTCAGGGCAAACGAACGTGTGTCTGAGAGACAAAGCTCGAATGACCCGTGAGGCTCCGAATCCAAGCAGCAGGTGCCCACAGTGATGAAGAGCACCTGCTTATTCGCCCTCCCCACTGGAAGACCCAACAGCTGAACACGTTTAAAACACGGGGGAAAACGAAGTTAGGACGGATGAAATGATACATGATACACGCCCTAAAAAGAAAGAGCGGCTGTATGATGGGTGGGGTCACTGCGGCTCTGGCCAGCCTCCTGTCACTGAGCTTCTACGAGAACTAATGCGAAGAACAAGGTAATGAAGATTCAGAAGCTTATCTACCAAATAATGAGCACCCAACTGGAGGGGGGACAAGGGCAATTCAGAAATACATATTCTCGTGAAGGCCTAGAAAACATGCCACACCACAAGATAAAAAGAGTATTAACCTCTGGAAAAACTTATGTAGAAAAGTTATTTGTATTAGAAATAATGCAGAAATAAAATTCAAAATAATTGAACCAATAGAATTGTAGATACATGCCTCCTACACCCAGATTTTCCTAACTGCAGAGAAAAAATACAGAAGCGATAACAATGAGGAAGATATGATTAAGTATGGAAAGCAAAGACCAATCTAAATGTTCTAGAAAGAAATCAGCACAAGTCAAAGAGACGCAACCATCAAAAAAAGTTTAAAACTGATTAAAAAAACCCAAACAACTAAATATGAAAACCAAGAGGGCTTTCAACTTTCTAAGCAAAGTCAGTCAAGAGACTCAAAGCTAAACAAATCCTGATTTCAAGGCTACTTAATGTCAAGATTTGGTCTCACGCTACCATAATCAAGAAAGTGTGGTATTGGCATAAAGACATATAGACATATAGAGCACATGTGTGAGTATATGTCTCTCTAGCGATAATATGTGTGCATGTATGTATGTATAAATGTATGTGACTCGCTCCATAGTGATAATGTGTGCTTGTATATATGTATGTCTGCGGACATACAGGTGTGGCTCTGTGTGCGTCACATAGAGCAATGGAAGAGAATGGAGAGCCAAAAATAGGCCCACACAGATGACGGACTGATTTTCAGCAAAGGTGCCATCACCCCTCAATGGTTCCCACCAGGTGGCGCTGGAACAAGTGGACAGTGAGGCTGGAAACCAACTCTGCTGCTAACCTCACACCACACACCGAGATAAAGTAACGGAGAGAGTCACAGAACTAGTCTAGAAAAGAGGAAAAGGATGGCGTAAATTAACTCCAGAAGGTCTAGGACGTGCTACTTTGTATTCGAACACATCTGGCTTGAGCAGGCAGACCATCGCCTCTTCTAGAAGAAGACACAAGACACTATCTTTGTGACTTAGGTTTGGCAAAGATTTCTTCACAGGACACAGCAGGCGCCCACCAGACTCACAAACAGAGCGACGCCTTAGATGTCTACGACATTTTGAACTCTTGTTGAAGGATCAGAATCTGTTTGTGAAGATGCTGTCACAGACACGAAAAGGCAAGCCGTGGACCTGCAGGGGACCTTTGCAAGCACACACCCAGCCTGGGTCTGGGACAGACACGGAACTTTCACAGCGTCAGAGAGGACAAGCCAGCAGCCCAATCAAAAGTGTGACCATAAGACTGGAGCAGCCACGTGACTAAAAACAGCACCACCACTTTAGAAAAGTCTGCAGCTTCCTTAAAAGTGAAACAAAGATTCAAGTCAGCCAACCCACTTCCAGAGAAACTAGACTGTATATACAAAGATGGGTACACAAATGTAGCGAACAGCTTTATTTGTAATAGTGAAAAACTAAAAATAAGTCAAACATCCAATAACCAGGTACTGGATGCACATATTGTGTGCGGTCTGTCCAGACAATGAACACAACTCAGCAATAACTGTGCTAAGCAAAAGATGACAATAAAAAGGATACGTGGTCCGACGACATTTATGTAAAATGCTAGAAAATGCAAACTGATCTAAGAAATAGAAAGCAGACCTGGGGTTGCCGAGGAGGGAGGATTGCTAGAACAGAGCACAAAGAAACCTCTGGGAGTGGTGAATATATTCATAAACTTGACTTCGGTGATAGCATCACAGGTACGGATGTAGATGCACACAGAGCCACACCTGTATGTCCGCAGACATACATATATACAAGCACACATTATCACTATGAAGCGAGTCACCTACATTTATACATACATACATGCACACATATTATCGCTATAGAGACATATACTCACACATGTGCTCTATATAGAGACACACATATACTCACATACATACACAGCAGTCAATCAAATCACACTTGAAATATATGTAGCTTATCACACGTCAACTATACTTCAGTGAGGCTGGAAATACTTTCCTGATCTAAAACAAAAAGGCCCAAATAAAGACGCCAGCCCTGCTCAGAGGAGTCTAGAAAAGGCCATGAACAGAGAGGCCTGCAGCGTGCCAAATGCTGCAAACTGATGGAGACTTCAGACCTTCCCTTGGTCGCGCTAACTGTCCGAAGACAAGGGAGCCACAGGGTTGCGAAGAAAAAGCAAGCTGTGATTTGGAAATACTTTTACTCTGAGGACAAAAGTTGAGAGGGAAGTGAGGGGACAGCAGGATTGCATCTATCCTTTCCCTCTGGAAGTGTAACCGAGGAAATAACCTGGCACGTGGGAAACAAAGTTATTTCTAAACCTGCAGTCAACTAGCTGACATTTTTGCAGGGCTCACCCTTCACATGCACCGTGCAATCCCCACCCTGCAGCTGGGCCCCGAGACTGCCCCCAGCTCACAGCCTGCTGGGGAGACTGCCTGAAATCTGAACCCTGATGGGAAAATGACCGTCAGCTCTGACTCACCCTGTTCCTCTCAGACACTGGAAAGAATTATTATAAAATGTATTCTGTAATGTAAAATGTGTTATCAAATGGAAAATATAAAAACAGTGGTGTGCCCTGGTGGTCTAGAGGATAAACCCACTGCCTCCAGCTGGTGCAGTCCACATACATCCCAAGGACCTGGGTTCGTGTCCCGGGTTGGCGGGGGTGGGTGGGGAGTGCAGCAAAGATGAACCCCTACATAAAAAAAATAAAACACTTCTTCCTTCTCTCTCTTCCTACTCGTCTTCATTTCTGCCTGCACTTAAAATCATTAAGTGTCTGATTCCAAATATTTTGCAGACACCAAGCACCAGTTCCAGGTTTTCTGGGTGACAGTGATGGCGGGGTGCTTCTGCCACGAGTGAGGAGGGGGAAGGAGACATTCGGCACCGCACTGGGTGTGCACCCACAAAACTAACTCAGGGCAGAACCAGGAGGGGCAGGCTGGTCAGCTGAAGTCGGCACAGCTGCACCGCGTGGGCTCAGCTGCCAACGTGGAAGTAAAAGGAAACACAAAATCCAAGCTGCAGGACACAGACGTTCTCACCCACCACACGGTATTTCTGTGGGCACACTGACCTAGAGACCGGAGGTCAGGCCAGCTCATGGCAGTGCAGTCTGTGCAGGGACGGCAAAAGTCTTGGGGTGACAGTGTGGGTTTCCCCCTTTCTTTTTCATGCAGATTTAGGTGTCTTTTTTTTTTTTTTTTTTTTTTTTAAGAGAAAGGAAGCAGGCTGGCAGGCAGGCCAGTAGGAAGAGAGGAAGAAGCAGCATTTTGTTTATTTAGTTGTTCCCCCTGGTTCCAGACCCTGAACCCGGGTCTTTGGGTTGTCTGTGGACTGCTCCCCAGGCACAGGCTTAACACCCGAGCCACCAGGGCGCACCATGTGTTAAATCTTTTAATGAGAAAAAAAAATGTTTCCTTCATATCAGTAAAAGTAAGATGACAGGAACTAGGAAAAGGGCTCCTCTGGAAGCTGAGGGCACTGAAGAACAGGCGCAGGTGCGAGTGGCTGGCGTGGCGCCCGGTGCTAAAGAAGAGCTTGTTTTCTAGGGACAGTGTCTGCTGGCAGACAGCAGCCCAGGTGATGTGCAATGGAAAGCAACAGAGTTGCAGTGGTCAAGGCCGGAGCGAACACGGCAGATAGCTAAATGAAATTCCACTTTATTCCTGCAAAGCACCACTGGGAAGAAGTCACCTGTGACACGCAGCTTCTGTGCCAGGTGTAAGGACATGCTTAATGAATGCCGCTTAATGAATAAAAAGGCTCTTATAAAACACCTGGCACGAGCAGGGTGAGGGAGTCACAGGAAAGGGGCCCTTCGCTGCACCTGCTGACATTTTAATAAGCACCTTCCAGAGCGGCCGCTCTCCCAGGCTGGCCCTGGTGTCACAGGAGGTCCCTGACCGCTGCCCACACTCGCTGACAGTTCGGGGAAGCTTATTTCTTAAGGACCATATGCTCAGGTCTTGGATGGCTCTAGAAGGTAATTAAAATGAATCATTTTCAGCTGGAAGGGCCTGGTCAGTGGTCGCATCCTCCTCCAAGACTTTACAGCCGTGCCTCCTGCTCCTGGTGCCCCATGCTCCCAAACTGAGGCTCTGAGTTACGACTTGGGCTGTGAAGTCCCGTAGAGGCAAGAAAATAATGCAGCTTTGTTCTTGTAACTTGGTTCTGCTAAAACAGAAAGCCAGTTGTGTTAATGACTCAAGGTCCTGTGATATCTTAGGTGTGGCGAGTCTTCTTTCCGCATTAATTCTGGAGTCAACCTCAGGAAGAAATCACCATGACTAACGTTTCCTGCTGTTTCTTGTGGTCTGATAAGACATTTTGTTTGGTATTTGACACCAGCAAAGCCCAATGAGGCTTTGAGATACCTAAATAACACCTGCTTCCTCTACAGTGATTCTCACTATCTCACTTTCTATGCCCAGACTTGACGCTTTGCTTCAAATGCGCCCCTTGAATCAATGCTGTGCAAGGGGAGATGGGCACTCGAGGCTGCTCTGCTCAGGATCTGTAACTGACCAGACTGCCCGTTTTTAACTGAGCTGCTCTTAATGTGCCAAACACTATTTAACAAATAGAAACCAAAAAGTGATAAATGCACACTGCTAAGTGTAAGAAGCCAATCTGAAAAGTCTACTTACCGTATGAGTCCAACTCTATGACATTCTGGCAAAGATAAAACTATGGAGACAGTAAAAAGATCAGTAGTTGTCAGAGGGGTGGAAGGAGAGGCAGACATCACCAAGAGCTTTTTAGGGCGGTGAACATACTCTGCATGACACTGATGGGCATCTGTCAGTACATCCATCTGTCCCGATCCAAAGATTGAACACCACCAGGAGAGGACTCAAGATAAACTGCAAACTTGAAGTGATTATGACGTGTCGATGCAAATTCATCTGTTTGAAAACTAAAAGCACCATCCCGATGGTGATAACGGAGGAGGATGAGCGTGTGTGAGGGTGGAGTAGTCTCTGCACCTGTCTCGCAACTTGGTCATAAAAACATCAAATGAGGTGCTGATCTTTTCTCTTTAAGAATCTATCTAGAAGTATATCCATAAACCCCTCTATCATGAAGTAAGTGTTGTAGTATGTAAAGAGAAGGCTATCAGTTTACATGCTTTAAGAAGACAGCAAACACCCCCTGAGAGCCTACATCAGGTCCTCCCTCGCTGGGTCCGTCCATGTGTCCAGGGACATGGAAGCACTGGTCTCATGGCCAAAAGCATAGACCACAGCAGGGAAGAAAAGGCCTGAGACATGAGAGAGTCATTCAAGAGTCGAGACGGTCCTGGAGTCAGAGTGGGGGATGGTTTCTGACTCGGCTGGGCAGGGTGGCTCTGCAGACGGGGAGGCACTGGGGGCTTTGATCTCGTCGGGACAGTGAGTTACCACTCACTAGACTGAGCATTATCATGCTTCATTCTTTGCACTCATCTCCAATCTTCACAAGCCAGCAGGGTAAGTATTATTCTGCAGAAGGGGGCCCGGCAGTTCAGAGAGGTGAAGGAACTTGCCCAAGGTCATACAGCTGGAGAAACGGGCTGAGCTAGGACCCGAGTTTATGCTTTTTCATGTTGCCTTGCCGAGATGATGCAAAGCACCAAGTATAAATACAGACTTGCTTGTTTTCCGTTCAGGCGACACACTGGCTGTGATCAATGTAACTCCAACCTTCCAACTTGACTATATAATGAGTTTTCCTCATGGCAACGAAGACACACACACACCAATCAGATCGTTCTGCCATGGATGGGGTGGGGGGGAAAGTTGCCATAGGAGGAGTAAGGAAATCACAATTCCAAACTCCCCAAGTTCCTAAACCCACAGCTTTGAACTGCGCAGCTCGATGGCATATGGCAAATCAATTACTAGTTTAAATCTTAAAACAAAAACATGGCAAGTTGGAGCAGAAATAATCAAGAACAACGGCTCGGTTTAGATTGCAGTGGGCCACTAGAGTTTTGAATACAATTAATCATCATTCCGGGCAATGGGAAGCCATATTGACACTTATTCCTAATTTGAATATTTAATTAGGGTGAAGTTCTTCATCAAATTACCGCAGAACTGGGAGAAAGCCTGGAAGACTTACACGATTACTCTTTAACCCCTTACCAGCTGCTCACCTGTGGGCACAGCGTTCTCGGCCCAGCTCTGCAGCGGGGACGCCTGCGCCCACCCGCGGTCCCGTGAGAACTGGGAGGCGGTGCTGCCCACGGAGCCTGAGACGGGACAGAAAGGAGGAGGAGAGCGACGACAGAAGGTTCATGGGAATGAACCATTCATGCTCTAGCTCAACTCCGAGCCCTGGATGGCGACAGGAAACCACAGGCCCATGAGCCCACTACGTGTCCTGTACTTTCCTGGGTCCTCCATTTACTTCTCCCAACAATCCTGCAAAGAAGGCTCTCTTATCCTTACTTTCCAGAAGGGCAAACTGAGGCTCGGAGTTGTGCTATGACGCACTCAAGGTAACACTGCTTGTGAGTGGAGCAAAAAGGGAGCTCAGCACATGCACGCACACACACACACACGTGCACACACACACGTGCACACACACACACGCACACGCATACAACTTGAACTCACCAAAGCCAATGACAAAGAGAACACTTAAAGATCAACCAAAAATGCACCCTGAGCTTTGTCTTGGACATTCTGCGCTGCGTGGAGAAGCTGGGAGGGGAACCCAAAGCAGCCTCCTCGACTAACATTCCGAATTAACTCGGATTCAAAACGTGCCGCTGCGCCCCAGTGGGGCAGCCACGACAACGTGGTAGCCGGCTGCCCTGGAGGTCAGGGCCAGGAGCGGGCGGCCAAGCCTGGGGCCCAGTGTTGAACTTGAGATGAGGTGCGCTCTCCAGATCCAGAGGCAGCGCCTTGCAGGGGTGGGCACTGCAGACCGGGGGAGGGGCGGGCAGAGACAGGATGAGAAAACGCGAATTTACTTTTCTTCTCTGAAAATGGCAGAGGCTCCTCAACAGCCTTTAAAACTACCTATCAGTTTAGACAAAAGGTTACAAGTCCTTAAAATATACTTTCTTGCTAGACATTTCACAGCTGCCATGTGATTCTGCATGTCCCGAAATAACATTTCCCCATAAGTCTGCCCGCAGGGCCCCTGGACCGGACCAAAGGTGGGCTTCACACCGAAACGGTCTTTCCACTTCCAGACTCCATGGAGATGCGATGATCGAGAGATATCCTGAGCATTTCGGATTAGCCACTTTCTCTTAAAAGCTGGAGACAGAGTTCAATTGCCCTCTGGTGGAAATTGTCAGCTCCATTTGCAATGGCCACTTTGTGCAGGACGCTGGCTACTGGACCGAGGGGAAAGTGCTGCCCCCACCCCGCAAGCCCGCCAGCCTGCGGCAGGGGACCCCAGATCCATCCGCCCCACTCCCAGCTTGCTCCTGGCGGGAGCAAATGGCGTCAGGAACTTGGAAACTTTCCTTTGTATGTTACATTAATCCATATAAGAAAATCTCTTTTAATGAGGAGTGATGTAGTTACAAACTCTCCAGAGCCATAATTAGAGCAAACTAATTGAAGTTGTGTTTTGACACACTTTCCACATTCACGGGTGCCGGGTGACATATTCACAACACTGTTGCCGAACCGCCATGGTGACGGCAAATCATTAGGCTAATAACACTTATTTGCATTCTTATCACGCCGCAGCTCTCCCTTAAATACTGTGTCTGCTACTCCTCCTTTACTGTAAGTTTCCACGGAAAGATACTAACAGTAATTATTAGTACTTTAGTGGAATTTTAATGTTCACGGGGAACCGTGTGCATGAACACGCACCGAAGGTGGGGGCTCTTCCTGGGTACCCACCCCCCAGCCCGAGGGTGCCAAGACGCCAGCACGGAGCCCCACTCCAGGACCACCGCTCAGGGCCCGTGCCCTGCGGGACCCCAAGTCAGGGTTTCTGAACGATTCTGTTTGGAATGTTTGATGAGAAAAATCTTTTCTTTCTGTCTCTCTCTTTCTTTTGAAAAGTGCATTAAAATGAAATAGTGAAGTTGGAATTTTTTCCAAGCAGTTAAAAAAATTCAACAATTTACAACGCGATCCTTGGTAATAAGACTAATGAATTCCAGGAGGAAAGCTCTAACCACTGTGTCGCCACCCTCGTGGTGATTAAAGACAGACCTGGGGTAACTGGGACGTGAGAAAGGCCGGTGGGGGGGTGGGCGGTCCTGCGCCATCAACCTGGAGGCCCTGGGGCCACCAGCAGGGCCAGTTTTGGGGGGGACGCTTAACTCAGAAACACGCACGGAAAGGAATACTCGACAGCTATAAATAATGGTTATCAACGACCCTCTCCCCTAAAGTGACAAACGACTCCTGAAATTTAGACTGGAGGAGGCACGAAGAGCGAAGGGAATATGGCAGGAAGCGCGGTGGCACCGGGCCTTACAAGGGATGGCGTGAAGGGTGGGTCCCGGGCACAAGGCAGCCTCCCCCGCAGGGGCTGGGCCACTGCATCTGTGCACCAGGGGCGTCTCTGGCAGCTCACGCTGGTGATGGAGGGCTGTCAGGGGCTGCCTCTCCTCTAGAGGGCGGGGAGCATGCAATGCGGGGCGCCCTGTCGTGGGGAAGGGTGGGGACCCTGGTCCTAGCTCCTGCCTCCACGTGGGACGAGTCACTCCCAGAGGTCCCGCACTGGACACCTGGAAGCTGGCTGGACAGCTGCTCAGATTTTGGGCTTCTACAGACATCTCAGGATGAGGAAAGCAGCTCCCACACCGTCTACCAGTCACAATTCTAGAGAACGTGGGGGCACACGACGGCACCGTCCTCCCTGGAAGCGCACACGAGGGCTGAATTTCAAATTCTCCAACGTGTGTTTCAGGGTGGCTGTTGAAGAAGAGCAGCGCGGGAAGATGTGGTGAAGAAAATGCGTCCTTAGAAAAATGCCCGAAGACTCTACTCCTTGAAAGCATGGAGCTTTCAGTTCTTAAGTTACCATCCTGGTACCAATCTGCTATTTTTCAAATCCCCGACTACTTTTTTTCTTTTTAGGGGGCAAAAAATAAAAAAAAAAAAGACATGAACTTTCAGAGCCGCAGCAGCCCCTGAATCACGGCCTTTACCCACAACGTTTCACTTTTATTACACTTGAACCCTGCAGTGCCCAAACACCTACCTCCCATATAAAAGCAATGAAGAAAAAAGCCAAGTCTGGGACCACGGGCGCTGCGCTTCCACCCCGATCATCTCATCTAAGCTTATAAACTGAAATATTTAAGGAGTCTCTAAACCTCACTGACCTGACTTTTCGAAACAAGGAACATATGGGCACGGCGAGCTTTTCATCTTCTTCCAGCCTCTTAAAATATCTGCTTTTCCAAAAGTACAGAGTAGCCAGGCTGCCAAAGTCAGATTCATAAAAGGCGACGTGAGTGTGAGCCCGGGCCGGCGGGAACAGGCCCCGAACAAAGAATCTGCCACCACCTCCCTCTTCGTCGGCCCATCTCACAAGCTGCCGAAAGCAATTTGTTTCGTAAAACAAAGAGATGGCTAAGAAGGGAGCAGAACATGGACGCTAGTCTGGCTCTACTTGGTCCCGTGTGTGGCTGGCTGGAGGAGACGCTGAGGAAAGGCGGTCTAAAATCCGGGGTGTGCTGAGGTTTTCTTGAAGGCCAGGAGGACCTGCTGGTGGGACTCGGGCTCCAGGGCCGTCCTCCAAGCCCTCGTGCTACCACGGGGGTCCCCATCTCTCCCAGTCTCGGTTCTCTCACGTGTCACCGTGAGGACACTTACTCAGCTCCGGGCACAGCTGTACAGATGAAAACAACGCCACGTGTTTCCACGATGCCCAGCGCAGGAGGCTCAAGAAACTGTTGCTGAAATGGTGGTGGTGGTGATGATGATGATGATGATATGATTGTATTTACTGCTAATAATTAATATTAAAAGTATTATCCAGCTGGAAAGCAGGCATCTGCTGTTCAGGAAGGAATTCAAGCTGCCTACACCCTGTCCACGGGCAAGGACCCGAACCAAATGAATTCACAGGGCCTTTTAAAAGTTACCGCAAGCCCAGGATTTTATTAAATATCCAAATTAATAATTGAAAGGCTCCTTGAAAAAGAACAGTGGGGGGGGGCGGGGTGCAGTAAAATCCAGGGGAAATTTCGCTTAACGCCCATTCCTACTTTGTTTGGCGGCTAGATTTACACTGAGAGACTCTGGTGAAATATTCCAGAGAGCTACCTGCAAATAGACTGTCAGCTCCCACTCTGATAAAAGGTAAAATATCCTCCTCTAAATGGCCTGGTTCACCAAACCGACCCTAAAGTGAACTGATAAATCTGTTCTGACACACAGAAAACTATTTTCATAATCCTGCAAAAGGCCTGACTCCAAACCCCAGAGCTTAAACAAGACACAGAGTCCGCGCACACTGGAGGGCTGAGCGCAGGAGGAAATGGCTTCCCATTTATAACCCTGCTTTCAGGGCGGCAGCAGGAGACGCTCGCGGCCGGCGGAGACACCGGGAAGAACACGACGGGAATCGGAGAGAGAGCACACTTGAAATTCCGCGTCAAAAGTCTAATGTGTGAGCGCGAGCTCCGAGGTGCAGGCTGTATTGACCAGGAGTCGATTCTTCATTAAACAGAAGCTCAGGCTTCCCAAGAAGCCATATTAAAAATTAATATCAAAAAGGGGATTGCTCAGCCTAAACTCATCACTCGTCTCTAACAATGCCAAACTGCACTCTAACGAAATTTCCCCGTAAAATTACACTGACACCAATACTAACTTTGGCGCCGCCCTAGAAGCAGCCGCAGGTCGGTGACACAAGTGTTCTAAAGACGTTCAAACAACCACACGCCGCAGGTCTCACTCACACCGCTTGGGATCGCCAGAATAAATCAGACTGCCTGCAAGCCTGCTGACCTGTGGGCTCTGAAGCCAGTCGAGGGGCCTGTGTGTGCCGGGGCCTCGGGATGGCCGCCACGTGTTCTCCCCAGTCACTGTCTACATCTCCAGTGGACGGGACCCCGGCCAACAGGCCACGTCTCTCTGAAAGTGCAGACCGGACTGCCTGGGCAGTTCCTACTGTGGCGCCCGTGGACGACGATGAGCTGCCAGCCACACCTGCAGCCCGGAAGGTCCTGTCTCCCAGCTGCGGCTCAGGGCCCGGAGAGGATGCATGCACCACACCTGCGTGGCTACATCCAAACCACCTGCCCATCAAGTCTCAGGCTCAGCTCCTTGACGAGATGCTTCACAACCAGTGACCCTGGGACCATGAGCATCAGGGCCCAAGGACAGTCTGAAAGCCAAAGGTAAGCTCACCTGCTTGGGTTCAAATCCTAGCTCTGACACTTAACAGCGATATGACCTTAAGAAAGGAATTTAACCTCCTTGATCAGTTTCCCCATCTTAGAACAGAGCTGATAATAGTACTGGACTCGCAGCCTTATTAGCATGAATAGTGCTTGACACCTAGTAACTGCAAGGTGAGGAAGGAGAGCAGGGAGGTAGGGAGGGAGGCACTTAGGAGGAGGGGAGAGAAGGGGAGGAAGGAAGATGGGAGGGAGAGAGAGATGGATAAATGCACGATACTTGGTCTCTGTTTCTAAACCAGCTTACTCCTACACGCGGTAAGTACTGTCTGAGCACCTACCAGGGCCCGGCCGCTGGAGTCAGAGCGCCCACCGGCTGGGCCTGGCCGCTCCCTGAACACAGCCTGTGAGAACCTGGAAGAGCTAGCTGAATTACACACGAATGAACTGCACGGTGATGCAGAATTATCCTTGGTGCTACTTCTGTGGGACTAGTTCTCTCTAAGGTTTCAGAGGAAGAAAAGGAGGCGGGAATCCACCATCGACAGGCCAGCACATTCCTCCACAAGACTAAACAGAAACTCGTGTGGCCGTGACAGGGAGACGGGAGGTGCAGGACCGTATGGTGGGGGGTCAAGCCGCCGCCGAGACCGCAGGGGCGGGGCTTCCTAGAAGAGGAGAGGGTGACGCTGGGGCTGCAGGTGGATGGAGGGGCCTGGGCCATGCCTCCTAGCTGCCTGTCTCTCGTGGGCTGACGCTGAACGCACAGCAGCCAGAGTAGAGCTGCTTCTACCCAGAGGGAGACGTAGCCGGGGGCGTGGGGGCCCAGCCCCCGAGAAGTGTAGAGGTGGTACAGAAAAGAACATCCCTAAAACCCCCAAGGATGGCCAGGCAAACCCAGGGTTTAAAGTTACGGGCAAGGAAAATAAATGTGGGCTACCTGAAGGAAAGAAAACCCGAACCCAGGACCAGCCTCTGTTCTAGCTCTGATTTAGGGCTCAAGTCTCACCCAGAGGCCCACAGCAGGAGTGGGTGGAAGGAACTCAAATGCACACACTGAGACTTGTGCTCACTATACACACACACACGCACACACACATGCACACGCACGCATCTGCAGTTCAGTCTTTATCTTAAAACAAGGGTCACATCAAGGAAGGGCCTCAAAATATGTGCCCCATCTTCAGAGTTAAGCAAACAAAAATCTGGTTTCAGTGATGGAAAGGAAAATCTGATTACTCCAAGGAAAGCCAGAGCCACAGCTGAGCCTGCACAGGCGACTGCACAGGACGAGTTTTGAAGGCCCCTGCTGGACGGCAGAACTCAGGCCCCCATGAAGGCACCAGGGCAGGGCGCCCCTCCCTAGCAATGTGGAAGTAGAGCCCATATTTCAGGTCGCAATTTGTTTATTCTTGGGGGGAAGAACCACTGGACTCAGCCTGTGGCCTGGCCTGGGATCTCACAAGGATGCAGGACAGAGATCTCCTCATAAATGCTGACCCTTCTGATGAACCATAACCTTCCCTCAACCCTCAGGCCGAGCCTTCTATTAAATCCACGGGCCTTTTCGGGCACCTCCCTCCCTGCAGGCCTCCCACCCACCACTCATGACAGCAGGCAAACATCTCAAGAGGAGACCCAAAACTAGCCTCCCCGATCGGTGCAGCCCTGGGCCACTTGGGCAGGTCATGCAGCAGCAGGGCAGGTGACAGGTGACCCTGTGGTAAACACCGACACGAGGTGGCCTGAGGACTGCAGGCCATCCACTGAGACAACGGGACTCCGGCCAGTGTGCTAAGGCCCCAGGCCGGCGCTGGCTTGTTCTGCAGGGTCCAGAAGTAGCAGGGCAGGTCCCAGGTCCGCAGGAAGGTGGGGTCGGCGAGGCCAGGAGGGAGCCCGGCAGCTCACGGACTTCTGACAACGAGAGCAACGGGGCTGAGCGCAGCGCGCGAGGCCTGAATTCTGGATCACGGCCACATGGCTTTCCTCACCTTTAGGAAGAGCCATTAACCTTTCAGATGACAGCCCTGGGCTGGAAGTGACGGAACAATTTTTGAGGTCAGCGAGGATCTATGTTCTCAAAACCTGACATCGACATGCGAAAGTTGTGACCGAATCCCAGTGTCCCTGAGAGGAAGACTAAGTGCGTGTGACACGCATCCGCCGCAGTCAAAACGCCCCATTTCCCAGAGTATCTGTCACAGATTGATAACATCCACGCAAAAGTTAAGTACAATTATGTCTGTCACGAAGAAACATACTTGGGAACCTGTGACTGACACCTCGCTAGAACCGCACGTCACGGGAAGATGACGGGAGCAGCTCCAGCAGCCGTGCCTGATGCGTGAGGCAGGGCCCAGGGCTCTGGGAGAGGCTCCCAGGCAGGAGCCCACCGCGAGGCGGGAGCGGCGTGCTCTGCGGGCCTGGAGGAAAGCGGGCTGCGTCCCGGGGAGGAAAGCGGGCTGCGTCCCGGGGAGGAAAGCGGGCTGCGTCCCGGGGAGGAAAGCGGGCTGCGTCCCGGGGAGGAAAGCGGGCTGCGTCCCGGGGAGGAAAGCGGGCTGCGTCCTGGGGACGGGGCCAGCGCATGCCCACTGTGAGGTCTGGGCGGCAGTGGGATGGACCCCAGGACCACAGTGCACAAGACTCAGCAGGTGACGGGATGGGCGGCAAGGAACGCTGGCCATGCAGCCCAGCCCAGGGGCCACACACGTGGAATGCTCTGGACGTGCCCGCACTGTGGGTCTAGACTCTTATTCCAGATGGACTCTGCCAAGCCTCTGTCCCACACACCTGCACAGCGGCCAGGGCACAAGGGAAGCTGCCTGTGTGGATGGCGGAGACCACTGCGCCCTGCCCTGTACCCTCCCTGCCCACGGGAGTCCCCAAGTCCCCCCAGGGGTCACCCTTCTCTGTGACCCCACATGCAGGTCTGCTGAATCTGAATTTCTACAGAGGGGACAAGGGATATGTACATTTCTGAAATGAGGCCCAAGTAGAACCTCTGAAAGGCTGGAAACCCCAGCGCTGCTCAAAGCCAGCAGCCGGCACCTGCCTTCTGTGTCGGCTTCTTCAGATGCCAGGGAATCTTTACCTCTGGCAAGTTTTATGTTTTTATTTTCTTCAACTGTTAAGCCCAATCTCCTTCCTTACAACTTCAGTCTACCTGACTGCATTCTCCCTCCTGGGCTTCTAGGCTCCAGCCTCCCCTGGCGACCCTGCCCCTGCACACACACGGAAGCCAGCTACACGTCTCCACTGGACCAGAACTCAGCGCTTCCTCTTCTCAAACACAGGTCAGTGGGTGCGCGGCAGAGACTGACCCTCCCGCTCCCCTCCGCCCTGCATGGGGCGCCCAGGCCGCACTCCCACGGCCCCACTGGGCATCCAGCCCTGCTGCTTCACGCAAGCCATTGCTAAGCCAGGTCTCCTGGATGCACAGTTCTTGTACGATTGATTTTTGAACCTCAGGGGGCCCTGCCTGTGTCTGCTCATCACCTCTCATCTCGTTCCAGGGGGCGTTCTGGCTGCGGAGGAGATGAGGGTATTGATTCTGTCATTCAGCACATCAGCGCTCCCTAATGACTCCGTGTCATCTGCAAATTTGATAAGCGTGCCTCTGATATCTTTATCAAGCTGCTGGTTCTACCACTCAACAAGCCAGAGGCCGGCATCCACCAGGGCCCCCTCCCGGGTCAGCACAGAGCCAGTTTCTCATGTACACCCTGGGGCTTGGGCTCCATCATCAGGGAATCCACCTGCCCCTCCAGCTCTCTCAACCTTGGAACCAGTGGCAGCAGATCCCTTTTTTTTCAAATGTGAGACACAGTGTGTAAGAGGATGGGGGCTGCTCTGGGGGCAGGGGGCAGGGGACCCCTCTCTCTGCACCTGTCCCCAGGCAGCAACAGAGGACAATCAGAAAGGCCTGGTGCTGCAGACCCCACTGTGCCTGTGTGCACAAGGCTGGGACCAGCACAGAAAAGGGCTGGGGAGATGGGATGGGCCTCAGCCTGCCTGCAGGATGAGGATGGGCCATGGGGCAAGTGGAGGTTCCGAGCTCCTGGAAGCTCCTGGAATGTCTGTGTTCACACTGCCCCGGGAGGTGTCGGTGTGAGAGGGAGACTCACTGAGGAGAAGGCGCTCCGCTAAGACATCTTATCCTGCCTTTTGCCATGAGCTTCATCTACACTGTCAAATTCACGGACTCAGCCCGGGGGCAGCCCATCTCTCCAGGGCCGACCACCGAAAGCTGCACATCCTGCTCCCTGCAATTGCAGAAACCAGGTGGGAAGCCACGATGGCCAGCTGCCCTGAAAGGGTCTGCCAAGTGCCCCTTTGGTCTGAAACATGCCGGGGCTAACAGCTCTCTGAGAAACAGGAGGGAATTCTTTGAAATGTGAGTGATGACATGAAAAATGTAGGCAAAGCACGTTTTTAGCTTTTGAGACAAAAGCTCAGGTTCAAGACCAGTCAGCTACTGGCCACCCCTCGTCCCAGGTGCCTGGGGCTCCAGGACAAGGTCTGCCCCCTTTTCTTGGAGCCGCCAGTTCTCCCTGCCGCCTCCATGTGTGGTCAGTAGAGGGCGCTGCCTCCCCACTCTCACTCCAGCCTGGGCTTTGCAACCTGCTTCTGGGATGGACACAAAGGCCAGGCTTGAAATATTTCTTAGGCTCATGGGTTAATATTACATGAGAAAGCAGCAGCAAAACAAAACTTGCTATTTTATATGACATGCTATCACCTATGTGAAAAGTACACAGAAAAATGACTTTAAGGAAATAGAACCAAAGGCTATGAGCCTTTGTTCACGGAAAAGGAATGTGTGCTCATTACTTCCTGTGGTCTGTCAGTTTTCTACAAGCTTACATTGCTCTCATCAGGGCAGGGGTGCTGCAGATCAGGGTCCCTTGTGGCTGGAGAAGCATTGCCTGCAACACTGAGGGGCCTGATCTGGACTGAGTACTGGGAGCTAACGGGCTGGACCTGGTCCCAACCCTCCAAGAGGTGACAACTTGGACACAACACCAAGTGAAGGCATGCAAAGTGGAGCACGGCACAGGGTCAGCTGCAGGGTGGTCAAGGAAGGCTTCCTGGAGGAGGCGGTGGCATCTCAGTTGATATCTCAGGCTGGGAATGGAGACCATCCCGTGTACTGGTGACAATAGGAGCAAAGGCAGAGACACACCAGAGGAAAACAAGAGGATACTCCCAGGACAGCTTTCAGTTTAAAGCTCGGGGCTGAGCGAGAGAAGACTGGAAGTCATGGGAGCGGGACAAGGAGGCCATCACCCTCCCAGGCCCAGCGCAGACCCCACATTGGGAGCACCAGCGTCGCCCTCTGCTCCTCACCAGAGAGAAAGCTGCCAGATTTCTTCTCTGGAAAGATTACGGAGACTCAGATTTCAAAGGATAAAATAGCATACTCATCATTTCATAAAGTTTCTATGGAAATTTTGAATAAACAACTTAAAAAAAGAAAATCAAAGGTACCGAATAGAAATACAATACAAACACCAAAATAAGAAAATCCCAGCCCTGATGAACTAGGCCAGCACAGGTGAGCCCCACCTGCACAGTCCTGTGTGGCCTGAACGTGGGACACACAAGCAGTTTTTACCACGAAGCATTCATGTTCCATTCCGTCATCCTGCTGCAGGCTGGCCTAACTCAGCTGACTTAGGATACATTTTATATTGACTATTTTGATATTTGTTTTATTTGGCAAGTAAAACAAAACTGATCCAATTTCCTTGCAGCCATTGTAAACCATAAACTGTACAAGAGGTTATAAAATCTCTCGGCTTTACAGACACCTGGCTCTGATGTCCCCCCTCCAGGCCCGCCCCGCCCACCCCGCCCCGCCCGGGCTCTCAGGCACCTTGGCTCCGGTCTGTGGTCCTGCTTACAGGCTGCCCAGCAGCTGTAGGGCCTGCTTTCACTGGGGAGCCTGTACTCACTCTCTGTCTGGCAGAAAGTTAAAAACCGTCTTAAGGTGGTGCCGTTTCCAGGCCCTTCCAGGCCTGATGTCCACAGGGATTGGCTCTAATTCCTTGAGGGTGATGGTGCGGGCAGGACCATGAGCCCAAGTGCTCAGCCTGAGCTCGCCCCAAACTCAGGTGATGGACCTGCACTGACCCCAGCACAGGGGACGGGATCACAGGGGACGGTGCTCTGGGAGGTGAGACAGGGTGGAGCACGCACACAGAGCCCGCCGAGTCTCTGTCCCCAACAGAGACACTCAAGCGCCCCACTTGAAACCGGGGAAGCTTACTGGTTCATCTTTGTTTTAATTTCAAAGTGAAATGGAAAACTGCTTCCAAGGTTTCGGGTGATTCCAGCGGCACTTAAACCTCAGTACCACACTTGGTTTGTACAGACTGTCCACGTGGTGTCCGAAGGACAGAGCTCTCCAGGCGGCAAGGTCACGACAGGGGCGTGCTTCCCGGGGACGCGGCCCAGGAAAGGTCGGGCTGCAGCACCCCGAACTCTGCACCTGAGGCCCGTGTTCCGGCCGGAGGGAGGAGCTCAATGTGATTATTCTGCCCCATTCCTGGCTCCCTCCACGGCTCCCCTGGAAACTTTCAGATCCAGTCTCAGCCACCTTCACATTCCCCAGCGACAGGGCCTCCCCAGCTCTTCCTGCTTTATTTACTTTTGTAATCCCTTCCTCAAACTTAATCCATCACTGCTGTTTGTTCCTTGTCCTCAGGTAATTTACTTCCAGTGACACCGAGGCTTTTCACTGGACAGGATTCTTGCAGCCATCTGCTTCTTACAGGAAAGCGGAGATTATACCATTTCTCCAGTGCCCAGCAGCCGGCTAACCCTCCCAAGTTTCTCACTGTTCTCTCACCCAAACGACTCATTCCTGAGATCGTAGCTCACTGGGAAAAGAAACAGTCTGAAAATGAACATAATTACTTACCGAAGGAGATGCGGGCCCCAGAGGAGGAGACCCCTTCTCCCGGCCGCCGCAGGCTACAAGGCACGCGTCGGGGCAGCCAGGCCCCCGCTGGAGTGTGAGCCAGTTCTAAGCCGCGCATCCCGTTGTCTGGGAGCGGAAGAACGTGTGCGGAACAGAATGCGTACGGCATGGCCTTGACGTGTACGCGGGGCAAAGATTTCTCACCGCGTTTAAACACGTCCCGCAGAAGGTGCTGCCTCTGCGTGCGCGGCCACCTTCCGCACAGTCTCAGCAGCCGCGGAGTGGAGCTGTGCCAGCACGTGACGCTTAGGGACCCAGGACCGCATGACATGCAGGGCATGGGCAAGGCCTCACCTGGGCAGGTTGGGGGCTGGGGTGGAGGCCGCGGATGACTGGGAAGGCGTTGTGGGCTGAGATGAGTCGTGATTTCTTGGGACCCTGCCCATTCGATACCAGATGCCCATGCTGTTCAGCTCCCTTTGGGAGAAAAGAGAGACTTTTTAATGGAGTTGCTTAGTACAAGGCCTTTACCTGGGCAGCAAAGTAAAGCGATTCGTTTGAAAGAGCCAGAGCCTCGAACACTGGCGTCACTCCTGGTCCACGGAAATGGGTTTTGTCCCTGTGTCTGAGCTCTGGGGTCACCGTGCCCAGCGGGCCTGAAGCCGCCCCAGCTTCCCGCCCCCAGACCAGCATGCTTCTCAGTCTTGAAGCTCTTTTTATTCTGCCATTTCGGTGTAGGCGTTCCCATGATAACCTGCACCGGGTGCTGGCTGCGTGAGGGCGAGACGACGCGTCCAGCGGGCGGCGATGTGTCCCCGCTGTCCTCGCAGAGCACAGCCGGTGTCCGCCTCTTTCTCATGCCCGGGTTGGGACACTCCCTTCAGACCACAAAGCCCAAGGAGTGGGGCCCACGGATGGGGGTCGGGGTCCCCCGTCACAGGCGGGCACACCCACAGCGGCCGCCCCCACACTGTCACGGTGCTCAGGACGCAGGCGCACTCTCAGGAGCAGGGACGCCAGCCCTCCTGCCCCCTAGAACTGCACGTTCTTCAGAAACGTCAGGCGGACGTGTCAGCTCCCAGCACGGGTCAGGACGCCGGACGAACTGTACTAAGTCATAGCCGCCTCTGCACTGACCACAGCCTGCTGACTGCACCCCCACAGCCGACCACCACAAATCCTTGCAGAGGAATGTGTGGGCTTGTACCCGTTTTTTGTTTGTCTTTTAAGAAAAAGTGACTGAACGCTGAATTCTTCTCTATTTAAAAAACAGCACTAGAATCATCTCCTTCTCTGTTAAAGATCCCTCCCCCGCCCAAGGTGAAACAAAAATGTATTTTATTTAGCCCTCTATTCAAAATGATATAAGAATAAAGAACATTCTAGTTTTGATTTTGAGGGCATGTATGGTGGGAATCTAGTCTCTGGAATTGTTTGTTGGTTAAAAATCGAATCTTTTCATGTCACCTGGTTTGTAATGAAAACAACACAGAGTAACTGAAATGCGATGTCGGAAGTTCATTACTAAACTGTGGTTTCTACTACTCACATGCACGGGCTGCTCCTGGGGTACGGGAAGGAGTCCCCTCCTAACTCTCTTCCCCCGCCCACCCCAGGCCCTGTGCGCAGACTCGCGCCCCGGCCCCCGCGGTAAGACGGCAGAGCTGCGTGCAGGCCGGCGTAGCCACAACGGAGACAGCCCATTCGGCTTCTCGCTGGAGAGTCTGCACGAATCACCGTGTGTGGAGACGAGCACACGCTCATCTCCGTGGTGGCTCCTGGCCCCGCGCTGCCCTGAGGCACCCACACAGCTGGGCTGTGGCCCGGCTGTGAGCAGCCTGCGAGGAAGGAGGAGGATCTGGTGCAAGTGGACAAGCGGCAAAACAGAGGACAACCCAGATCCTGGAGGCCGACCTCTGAGGCCGGTTAGGAGCATGCCTCTGCGGGGCCCATGGGAAGGGGCGGGATGTGAAAGGCTGGCTGGGACAGAGGCACATGCAGGGCACAGATCCCTACCACACCGACGTACTGACACAGAGCTCAGGTGCTGGGTCCGGGAGCGGCTACTATCTTTGGGCACAGCATCCACTCCCCATCCCCTCTGACGTTTCTGCCCCTCATCCTTAGTCCCTGACTTCCAATGGAGATGACTACTTCCAGCTCACTCAGTGACAGAGGACATTCCCCAGAGGGCAGCGGCCGGCTGAGGGTGCACATGACCCTGGGTCAAGACTTCTAGACTTCTGACTGACTTTCACAGCTTCTGCAGGAATGAGACTCTTGCTTGTGGCCTCTGGGCCTGGACTGAACGCGGGAGAAGCTACTGCAGCAGCTTCCACGGTGGTGGGAGGCAGGTCTGAGAATGGGGTCTGCCCAGAGGAACCAGAGCAAGGGGCAGAGCGGGACAGCAAGGTCCTAGGTGACCCCGCAGCTGCAGCTGTCCTGCCATCAGCACTGTGTCAGTCAACAAACCTTCCTTTTGCTTCAGCTGCCTGGGTTGGGTGTCCTGTCACTTATGATCAGAAGGGCCTCAAGTGAAATCCTGGGGGTCCTTGGGCTTAGTATGTATGAAGGGCCACGGGGCCAGGGCTGGGGCTCCGGGGAACCACACACAGTGAGCAAGTCCTCGGCTCGAGGAAGACGGACATCAGGCCAGAAAAGTACCCAGGAATTGCCATGTGGTTGGTGATACTCATCTCCCCAGTGCGGAGCCCTGCAGCGCTTCCTGGTGTGTTGTTTTCTGGAATGCAGCCCACGGAAATCACATTTCTAGGAGGTCCTGCCACCTCCTGTGCCCACCTCTTCCTCACGCCCCATTCCAGCATCACTGGGCTGCTGTCACACACATGTCCCCTCTGCCTGGAGAGTCCTCCGACCGACCCCTGCATTTCCTTTGGCCTTCGGGCCACTGCTCAGATGTCACCTCCTGACCCCCAGCTGCAGTGGCCCCCATTTGGCTGCTGTGTTCCCTTTGCTTCGCTGGCTGAAACAGCCTCACGTCTTTATTTCCCAGGTGCCACTCGGCCCTCCCTTTTTGAACCCCAGCTCCACGAGAGAAGGGTCTTTGCTCCCTTCACTCCCATATCCAGGCTCTGTGGCCCCACGGTACAAAGTGGGGCTCATGCAATTCAGTGAGGTGAATAAACGGTGCCGAGAGTTGAGGCCTGGCAGCCAGAGGGCAAGACTTGGGCATTCGGGCACCTGAGGAAGCCCCCAAGGGGCCTGGAGGATGGAAACACAGGAGGATGGGCAGGGGCGGCCCACCAATGGAGCAAGTACAGAGGAACGAGAGGGCAGCAACGTGGCCTCTGGGACCACGCGTGCACACAGGAGGAACGATGGAAACACGAGGTGGGCGGCCTGGGGCCACTGGGTCACCAGGAACAGCTCGGGAAGTCGTCCCCGAGAGGGCCTGGGCACCCTGGGCCTGCAGGGCTGAGACCTGCGACGACGGCTTACCCGATGAATGTGTACTGAGGCGGCGCCTGCTTGGTCCGGCCCATGATCCGGATGTCACAAATCGCAGCTTCAGTTGAGTCCCGTGGGATGAATTTGATGCACAGCCTCTTCTTTCTAAAAGCCACTTCCTCTGAGGAAAGGACAAGAAGCAGCATGAGTCTTCCAGAGATGCCGTCTCTGTTCGGAGCACCCTGGGTCCCGGCATGCTCCTTCCCGGAGGTGGAAGTGACCTGTCATCCACGCTGCCCAGCAGGAGGGTGGGCCAGGCTCCCCGCCCCCTGCCCTCCAACCCCAACAGCCCCGGGGAGAGACCCCCCCAGGGGCCACACAGTTCTGCCCGCGAGGAGAGGCAGCCTGGAGTAGACCCAGGGTGGCTTCCTCCAGCCACCACCACAATGGCTCATGGCTCAAGCCATCAGCTGTGGCACCTGAGCGTGAACACATTTTACCATGTGGATTTTTGTTCTTTCTTACTTTCATTATAGAAACTTGGGGACTGTGTCCAAGCCATCCCCCAAAGCAGAGAAAAGAGCAGAATGAGGCCACGTGCCCTGGCACCCAGTTTCCACATGACCAACAGTGGACAGGCTGGCTTCCGCTCTCCCCAACCATCCCTTGAGGTTTGCTGGAGAATTTAAAGTAGGTCCCCACCACCACGCCTGGCACTTCACCACCAACATCTCAGGAGGTATTGGTGGCATATAGTTGCTTTTATTTTTAACACGAGCGCCATGCCGTTAGCATCCTTAGCACAGTGACTGAGGAGCTTCGCTATCATCCAGTGATTTATACGCAAAGTTTCTCCAGTATCTCAAGAAGGTCAAGCAACTGTTGGTTTGTCGGATCCCACAATGCCTGGGCACTGAATGTGGCTGTCGGGTCTCTGAAGCCCCCTTGAGTCTGTAACCACCTCTCTGTCCCCCGTTTTCTTCTGACAATCAGATCACGTATTTCCTCTAGACTGGCAGTGAACTCGAAAGGCTGGCCCAGGTTCGGGCTGACCTTTTAGCCAGAAGCCTGTACCAGGCGGGACTTGTGTGCGCTGTGGCGTCACAGGCGGGCCCTGGGGTTCAGGGGTGTGCCCTTGGTGGCGGGGTCCATGGTGTCAGCCTGGGGCTTGGTTATAAGTCCCCAATGACTGCTCTCTGAGCATCTGTCTCGCCCCTGAAGACTGCTGCCTTGATTCACACAAATTCCATTAAAGGTTTAAGAAGGGCGAACTTCTAGTTCTGTCATTCCTTTTGCATTTATGAGCTGGAATTTTTAGGTATAAAAATAATTTCTTTGGGTGCATCCCGGTGGCCTCATGGTCTAGTCCCATAGACATCCCACGGTCCCAGGTTCAAAACCCAGGGCCAGAGGGAGCAATCTGTGTACACAACCAATAAAATTAAATGGCTTCCTTCTTCCTCCTCTCTCTCCCTGCCTGTCTGCTCGCCTTCATTCCTGCCTCCTGCACCTTTCCTTAAAAAAAGAACAAGACTCCTTCAATCACCTGGTCTCCCCAAAGTGTTTTATATGGGAAAAATGAGCACGTGACTCTTCCCTGATTTGTCACGTCCGAGGGGGAGGACTCGGTGCCCGAGCACCCTCCAGTGGAGACCAGCTCAGTGAGTCTACTTGTTCGTGGGTGTCTTTAAACCAGAGCTGCAGTGCTGCAGCCACTCAGCACGTGTGTCAGAGGGCACGGCCGGGACCGGAACTCTGCCATCTCCTGGCACCAGGGCCCGAGGGGAGCGGCTTCGCTTCTCTGCGCCTCCGTGTCCGTATCTGTACAAGGGACTGAATGAAACACTAATGCCAGGGGACTCCACGTGGAGGAACAGGGTAACAGGTAGGTTTCGTGGGGTCCCGACCAGGCACACCATCAGGGCTCAGGGCCCGGGCGGAGTGTCCATCATGGGGTTCAGGAAGCCTCGAGCACAGTTGACATCAGTGTTTGGCGCCAACTTTCCAGACCTTTCAGGCTGGTGGCAGGAGAGCAGCACACGGTGATCAGGAGCAGACTGAGGAGGGGAGGGCTGTCCCGCGGCCGTCTGGATGCCGCCGGGGGGAGACTACAATCAGCGGGCTTGTTGTATCATTGTTTTTAGGAAAGGAAGTTGTTTTTTTTAAGAGGCAGATGAAAACTCAGAAACTGCCTGGGTTCTTTTCCTCCAGGAGAAAACGGAGGCTGGATCACAGCCAAAGCCATGAGGAAGAATGTCCTGAGTCCGAGCTGCAAACATTATCCCCGACAAGGTGGGGCTGGGACTCTGGGACCCAGCACCCGTGTGCCTTCGCATCTACTCGCTGACGGGACCAGGCCTTTGAAAACGTGCCAGCAGCGAGGCCTCTCCCCAGAGGGAAAGGAAACGCAGCTTTTGCCACGCTGCTCTGGCTCCAGTGCTCCACTGTCTCCAGCAAACACAGGGCAAGAGACGCTAATTACATTAAGCGTAAGCAGGCCTGATTTTAAGTAAACATATTATACAGAGTCAACAGAAATATGTTCAGTCATGCTGATGAACACAGAGAAAGGACACAGCGCTTTACGGAAACAGTCTTCCAGTGTTTAAGTGTGATGTGGATTGCAACAAACTGTATTTTAAATTAATTGCGGGACTCTCCTCTTTTTGGCTGACTTTATACAGTCAGGGCCTCGCATGTGCTCCGATGGCAGAGCTGACCACAGGCTTATCAATGAGCCTGGACTCACCTGTCCCCGAGGTAAAACACTCCCAGAGTGACTGCACGACCTGAAATGAACCAGCTGCCCGGAACCCCCGTCCCTGAAGGACGTGACACCTGCCGGTGATGCGGGGACCCGACCTCAGGACACCTACAGACAGCAACCAATGCCCCCGGTCACCGCGGGAGGCACCCCACCCACGGTCACGGGACTCCCCAGACCCACCCGACCCGACCCGATGGGACTCTGCCCTCGACCCTCTTCCACGCACTAGTTGAACAGGAAAATGAAGAATGGGAACTCCCTTGCGGCCTACACTATATCAAGATAAAGACATTATCAGGTGAATTAGTTGTCAGAAATGAACACCAATGCAGATTTTAAAATGGAGAAAACACGGGGGAAAAGTGGGAAATTACTCCAAATATGCAAGCTGATTTTAGTTCTTCAGCAGACAAGGCAAATCAGAATAAGCAAAAGGAGCAAACACCCGTGAAAATGTTCAGTCCCGTATAATGAAGTGAAAATTAAATAAAATCAAGATAGTAAAATGAAATAAAAATTTTAAAGCCCACGCTGGCAGGCCTGTGGAAAGCAGGTACAAGCCCATATCATTAGTGGCCCCGTGAATTGGTATTTCTGGAAGTTAATTTGGCAACGGAGAGTAATAAAGCTTATTTTTATTGAGCCCATCCTCGGGCAAGGCTCTGTGTATGGTAGGTAACTTAGGTGATTCAGAGATGAATTAAACATGGATCTTGTCCTCAAAGACAGAGAGAAGTAGCAAAGACAGGAAGAAACTATCAATGTAAGCTGAACACAACATTATGAGGTAGGTGACATTTCCCCATTTTACAGATGAGGAAACTGAGGCCCAGGAGGGTGAAGTCATTTGTCTGGGGTCCCACGCTTATAAGTGGCAAAGACAGACTCAAGATCGGGGTGCTTGACTCCAGAGCCTAAGTTTGTCCTAACGGTGGAGACGGGCATTCAAGGGAGACACGGTTACCTCCTGACTGCCCACCACTGCCACCTGCATTTGCTTACGTCCCTCTTTCCCTTCAGTGACTGTGTGGTGTGCTATTCCATGGGTGAGGAAAAGTGAGGAAGATGGCAGATGGAGCCCCTGACCTCTGACTGCTTCTGGCCTGTGTGTGAAGAAACCCCTAGTCTTCAGGCCCAGGTCACATGCTTGACCAAACTCCTTGAGGGAAGGGTCAGTGGCTGACGTCTTTATATTGCAAAGCCTATAGTGCCTGACCCAGGCCCTCACCAGTCCAAGCAGACTGTGGAGAGGAGAGAGTCGGCTTTAAACTGGGATCTGGGGATCAAAGCCTATTTAGTGCGGGTGGAGGAACTCAGGTTCACCCTTGAAAGACCTTAGATGTGGATGCTCAGCGTGGAGGGGAAGGGTGTATCAGGCAGGAAACAGCAATCAAAGGCACAGACTAAAAGAAAGGGGCATGAAGCGGGCACGGCAGTGGTGTGGTTGGGCCAGGTGGGGGCTGGGAGATGGGAACATCTGTGAAGACTCAGGCTGGGGGCGGGCCCTTAGCCTCCAGCACGTGGCCACTTCTCATGAGGAAGTCATTCAGAATCCACATATACCCAAGCTGACCCAGAGATCCAATACCACCCGGGTCAAAACCCCAGCAATGACTTCACGGACTAATTCTGACACTCGTATGGAACGTCAGGGGACCCAAAAGAGCCCAAAGAACCTTGAGAAAGGAGAACAGAGTGACTGAGCTCACACCTCCTGGTTTCAAACTTGCTGCACAGTTACAGCAGTCAAGACGATGCAGGACAGAGATGCCGCTCCATCAACGAGAACTCTGAGTCCAGAAGCAGACCCTCACCTTCACGGTCCGCTGGGTTTTGCCAAGGATGCTGAGACAATTCAACGAGGGGAAAGAACAGCCTTTTCAACAAGAGGTGCTGGGACAAGTGGATATTCACATGCCAAAGAATAAATAGGACCCTGTCTCACACAACACACAAAAATTAACTCAAAATGGATCAAAGATACAAACGTAAGAACTAAAACTATGAAAATGCTAGACAGAAGCACATGCACAAATCTTGGTGGGCCAGGATCAGACAGCGAGCGCTCACAACAAAGGGACACAAACAGATCAATGGAAACTCCATCAAAACAAAAAATGCTTGTGTTTCAAAGGACACCACCAAGAAAGTGAAAAGAAAATAGACAGAATGGGAGAAATTTTTTACAAATGATGTAACAAAGAAAGGACTTCCATCTGGAATATATTAAGCTATTCTTACAACTTGATAGTAAAAAGACAACCCAGCTTAGAAATGGGTAAGATCAGAAGTGACGTTTCTCGGGAGAAGAAACACAAATGGCCGAGGAACACAGGAAGAGCTGTTCAACATAGTCAGGCATCAGGAAAATGCAAATCAAGACCGCAATGAGATTCCACTTTGCGTCCAGTAAGATGGCTGGGTTCTAAAAAAGTAATGAGTGCTGGTGAAGAGGTGGAGAAATTAGAACGCTCATATACTACTCAGAAGAAGGTAAAATAATGCCAGTCCTTAAAAAATAGTTGTGTGGCCTCCCTAAAAGTTAAATATAGAGCTACCACATGACTTAGCAAGTCCACACCTACACATTACCCAAGAGACATACCCAATGTATGTTACACAAAAATTTGCACACCAACCTCGATAGCAGTATTATTCAAAATAGTCCAAAGTGGAAACAACCCAAATATTCATCAACTGGATGGAGAAGCAAAATATGGCATATCTACATAATGGAGTATTACGTGGCAGCTAATAAAAAACAAGGACTTACATCAGCATCCTACCACAGGGACCCACGATGAGAAAACATCGTGCTAAGTGAGGACGCCAGCCACAAAGGACTGCGGAGTCTGCGTGCACAGGACTTCATTTCCATGACAGGCTCCGAACAGGCCATCCTTACAGAAAGTACATCGGCGACCACACAGGCTTACGGGGTGTGGAGGGGAGGGCAGGAGAGAAGTGGAGGGTGACTGCTAACAGGACGGGTTTCTTTTCAAGGTGATGAAACACTCTGAAATGGATTGTGTTGATGGTTGTGTGCCTCTGTGAATATGCTACAGACCAACGAATTGTATACTTTAAATGGGCAAATTATATGGCAGGTGAACTAGATCTCAGCAAAGCTGTTAACAAAGCACCCTCTAGAGAAATACATAACATCTGCCTGCGGAAGGTGCTGGGACACGCCTTACAGGGGGTGCTGGGCTGAAGCGTGGCTGCAGTCAGACTCCCTGTGCACCTGCTGACTTACTCCCCCACTTCTAGATGCAGGGCCTTGCTTGTGCCTCATTCTTCTCATCGGTGAAGTGGATACGCTCACACCTCTCCAAGGAGCGGCTTTCTGAGAGTCAAAGGAAATCAGGTTTGGAAAGCATTTCTCACAAGGGCAGTAGACACGTGCCCAAGACCAACTAAGACCGTTATCAGCTAATACATACACTAATGAATAAGCACAAATGGGCCAATGTTCAAAGGTGAGGAGAGGATTGAGAAAAGAAAAGCATGGAATACGATGAAAGTATTATCAAAGTAACAGTTCTGTGGGGTGTGCATAGATATGGGAAGTCTAACCTTCATGACATGCTAGCGAGAAAACAGTGAGAAGAAAAAAGCAGGTTCAAAGCAGAGCCAACCATGGAAAAATAAAGTATGACAAAGAATAAAATGAAGATTTCATGAGTGAATCTTCAATTACGCATCAGGGTCCTAAAGTTGATAACAAGTCATTAAGACAAACAAGTTAAGATATTTGCCATCAAAACGAGGAGGATCAGCAGCACCCGGCAGGCCTCGGTGCAGAGGCATCCCTTGCGGGGGGCCAGGCTCCACATCGGGGTCAGGGTCGGGGTCGGGCTGGCAGTGCGGCCTCTCTAGCTCATTCCCTGTGTGTGCTCCCAGAGCCAAAAGTGGGGAGTCAGTGCACTTGTGTTCCCTGGGCGGCTTGGTTTTCCCCCTTTGCTGCCCACTGTTCCCCGACGTGCTCCCGAGCCAACCGTTCTAAGAGGCGTGCACCCCTGCGGCTCTACCCAGGTTTTCCCAGGGTGTCCCGCTTCCCTCGGGGAGCCGGCCAGACGCGGGTGTGTCCACAGCACGCGGCCAGGCCCCTGAAGTGTGCCCCTGCAAAGCGGCCCACAGGCAGGACCTGCAAGTGCACGGGAACACCCGCCCGCAGGCGGGAGCAGCGCAGAGGGAGACTCACGTGTGTCCACCGTCTCCTGGATCGGGATGAAGCCGACAGGCAGCGTGTCCTTGATGTCGATGAGCTTCATGTCCACTAGCACATTCCCTAAGTGACTCTTGGGAAGAAGAGAGGAGAGACAGACAATTAGTCGGAACGTGCCTGGGCTGGGTTTGCGTTCTGGCTTCCAGCTATGGAACATGACAGCAGCTTCAGCAGGCAGCTTGCTCCGGGCGGGTGCCACTCGAGGGTCCCCAGATTCGTCAGTGGAACCTCAACACCACTCAGTCACTCAGACGTGGCCTTCATTAACCAGATGAGCAGCCCAGGGACCGGCCATCACCCCGCCCAGGGCATCAGTAGGTCCCCCTGGCTTGAGCAAGCGGAGGGGAGAGCAGCAGCGAAAGCCAGCCCAGAAGCCGGCCTGCTCGCAGCTGTAGCAGTGTTTGCGCTGACACGCTCAGCTGGCAGGTGCCATCCCTGAGATCCCAAGAACCATAACCTAACAGAGCAAAATGCCCTGCGGCCTCAGTACTACACAGCTAAACTCCACGCACAGGGGCCTGGAAAGCTTCTATTCCAGGGGGCTGTATGGGGTCCACAGCGCACCATTTCTGTAACCGGGGCAAACATGTCTTCCAGAGAGCATGCCATTCTCACTGGACCCTGTGAAAGCAGTGGCCCTGTAGCTGTGCCTCAGGCTGGGAACAGGCTGTAGACATTCCTCCAGTACCACTGAAATCTGCGGGCCAGCTCGGAGAAGTCGTGAGACTCTTCAGAGTGCAGCGAGCGCCCCTCCAGTTAGAGGAAGCTAAGGAAAGCTGCACACGCTGTGTGCCCGGTGGTTCCTCAGCCCAGGGGCCCCCGGGAGCCTCTCTCTCGGGTCCCGTCCTGCCTGCCGGCACCAGTCTGCACTCGGCCAGCTCATCACTTTGTGCCGGCAGCAACTGCTCAGGCCGCTGCTTCAGTCTTGCTCAGACAAGGTTTGCACCTCCCTCTCTGGCACGGCGTGGGGGCTGGACAGCAGTGTCTGAGCCGACCGGGGACATCCGGCCATCCAAATCTAGGCTCCCGCCTCTCCCGGCACGCCCTCCTTTCCTCTCCAGCCATTTACAATGGCACAGCGGTGAGGTGATTTGTTTAGTATCCCCTTCCCACTCAGGTTTCAGAACCGGGACATCAAACTCTGTGAAGACGGCAAACCCAAGCCTCACGTGATTCCTGGCCTACAGTGATGACTCGCTTAGCAAACTGATCATCCTGGGTGGGTCACTCGGAGTCAGAAATCAAACTAGGTTTGATTGGATGACAAATCCAAAATACAAACACAAATATTAAAAGTATATCTAAGATATTCATTAACACATGATAAGCAAAATGCACGCACATGCGCTAAAGTCTTCAAATTTAACTGTGAAGGTCAGCGTGTCAAGTACAAACTGTGACCCGTTATTTTTACGGCACTGTTGTCGCGAAACCGCTTCTTTCCCTCGGAACTCGTGCGGGCAGCTGGGTCTCAGAAGCCCACGCACCGGGCGGGGCGGTGTGGCTGGGCTGTGGGGAGCACATCCGTCTCTGGCCGAGCAGGGAGGGTCTGCGCCATTAACCTGACTCACAAACAGCCGCTGCTTTCACAACGCCCCGTCTCATCTATCATCATTTTTCCTCATGGCAGTTGCTTTTCCGTGTCATCACTGCCTTCTGCATTGAGAAATTAACAACTGGGTCTGCTTCCTGGCTCCGGCGATGGGTGGGCATTCATCAATATCCTTCTCAAATGTCTTCAACTTGACAAGTTGGGTTTTACAGAAGTCAACTGCAAACCACTTAGCGACCTCACCCTCCACGCTCTACAAATGTCCCTGATCATAAAACCAGAACATTGGTGGTGCGGCCATTTAAAAAAAAAAAAAAAAAAATCCTCATGCATACATATTGGGAAGCTGCGCTGTCAAAGCTTCCAGGGGCCCAGGCCTGGTCCCTCCGCGCAGGGCCATGTGGCTCGGGGTTTAATACAGTAGGTCTGCGACACCATTAATTTTGCTTGTTCCTCTCCCCTCCCCCACCCCCTGCTCTCTTTCATTTCCTCCTCATAAATATGAAGAACGCATTCCCAATCCTTGTTGAGCAAATGATTCATGCCAAAAGCCCAATATGCACTGACTCAGGGTATTTATATTGTCTCTGGTAGGCAGTATTTGCTAGTATACTGTAATTATTTTTGACAACCTTGCATTTAAGGTAGCCACAGATAACCAACTTAATATTCAAATGTTCATAAATCCTTCTGTTTAATATCCTCCCTACCTAATCTATGCACATTATTATTACAGGTAATGCAGAAAGTACAGGGCATGAAAAGTGCAATTAATCTCGATCCTTCCCCAGGAAGCAAAGTCACTCCAAGCCAGGTTTCTGTATTAATAGCATTATTGGGGGAAAGGAATTTAGGTTCCAAAGGAGTCTCCCAAAACTCCTACGTTGGGAGTCTCAAGTCACCTCATTAAGAATCTGTCCAGTCCTGAGATCCCACATCCCTCTTTCACAGTTGTAAAAAATTATGCGATGCCAAGTCTTGGCTCTGACAGCAGAGCCAGGACAGACTGGCTGTAAGTGATTAAAATACTCTCCATTCCTTCTCTCCTCCTGGGCTGACAAGTGGGCCCCTGCCAGCCTCCTGAATTTGGGTCCCTTGGTTTCTCACAAGAGGACCCATTCAGTCTTTCTCTGAAAAGGAAATGCACTATTTCCTACGCTCTCGCTCCCTCCATGCCCCCACCCGGCCACACGGCCACCTCCGGGGGTTAGACACACAAAGTGGGCACTCGACAGATGTCCACTTGCTGTTCCACAAAGGCTGACTAAATTAATACGTTTCTGTACCACGCTTAACCCACACACCCCAAATTAACAAGCCCTGGTGACGTCTGTCATTTTTAGACTTGTCACTGTCCCCAGCCCCAGGGGTACAGGGGCTCTTCTGGTCTAGAGCGCCAACACCCCACACCCTTTGGGGGAAACTAAAACAGAAACCCAAAACGATCAGAGAGCGTGGCTGTCCTCTGAGGCCCCGGCGAGGAACTGAAGCCTCTTCGGTCAGCGGAGGTGAAGGCTGTGTGGAGGCCAGGACTGGACACGGGCCTCCACAGGGTGGGGTCTGCTCAAACCCTGGGGTTCGTCCTGGCTGCCCTGTAGGGTGGCCGATGCACCAGTCTTCCACAGAAAGTGGTAGTCCGCACACGGAGCAGAGGTGACAAAAGCTAAAAATGTAAGTCGTTTCAAAAAAGAGTGGAGGTCAATGCCATGGACCAGGGGCGGGGCAGCATGCTGTGTGCTGACCTGGACGCAGGAGGGAGGGGCGGTGGGTCTACCCCACCTTCAGGAGCCAGCAGAGGCAACCTGGCTTTCAGACGTGCCCCGGCGTCTCTGCAGGCAGCATGCTGAGCCCGAGGGGCCAGCTCGGCTCGCAGCTCAGCCATCACCTTCTCCTCTGAATGAAAAAGATCTCGGTGTCTGGCGCCCGGGCTCCCCACACTCTGTAAGGAAGTGCGCTGTACAACGAGCATATATTACTCTCCTAATGGGCTGGGGTGTTCCAGCAGGGGCTTCTCCACCAGTCCACCGGTACATTAGGAATAATTTTCCTAACAAAGATTTCTCACTAAACGACAGAACGGCTGGTGGAAGGGAGAGCAGGCCAGAAGCACGTGCAACGGTCTACATTCTGGAAACGTGGTAGGGACCCGTGACCCGACCACGGGGCGGGGGCGGGTGGGCAGTGTGGCCAGGAAAGGCCCCTCCTTCGCACTGCCAAAGGGGGTGTCTGAAGTCTTCAAAATTGTAAACCATGACATCCGTTATTAGTGTAATACAATTTACACAAATAAATGAATAAAAACATTTCCAAAAATAATTATTTGCAGCAGAATGGTCTAAAGAGAGCAAAGCAGCTCCAAACTAAAATGTTACCCTTGCAAATTGAAAATGTGACCGCGCCCTACTTGGAGCTAAGGAAGACAGGTGACCTTAGACAAGCATTGTAACTCTGATCTCAGTTGCTGTGTGCATCTAGATAAGCTATGACTTCAAGAGGTTGTCTGGGGCTAGGAGAGGTTTATTTGCAGGGTCTAGGCCGGTGTCGGTATGCGTGACAGTCACCCATTAAGACACTTTATTGGAAAAACCTTAGTACATATCTTTAAAATTTCCTAATTTATGGGCCCAAGTATTAAAAAGAACATACTACAAGAAATGTGCACACGTGGCGAGTACCTACCTGAAAAACGAACGACGTTATATGTGACAGAGGGACCAGGGAGAACAAGTCATTTTGGAAATGAGGCCATGTCTGTGGAAAAGGGAGACACCGGAACACCGTCCGGCCAGGCGTCTGGCCGGCTGCAGACCCAGCCCCGCTGGAACGCGCTCACACCCACCCCATCCTTTGATTTGTTGCTTGGAGGAAAGGTAAGCAAATGAGAGCTGTGATTGAAATGTCCTGGTTTCCTTTTGAGAACACGTTTTAATGGAATTCACAGTACACTTGGGGATGCGGTTAATAATACTGCTAATAAATGAAACACAGTGCCAGCTGCTGATTCCACCCAGTTCACTAGCACGGCCGTGAAAATAAACCACCACAAAAACAACAGAAAAAAAAAAAAAAGAGGAAATTTCAAACAGGGATGCAAATGACCTGTGCTCACTCAGCACACGGAAAAGCCACTGGACTTACATTTTCTTTGGAAAATGATCTCGTGAAACACAGGTATCTGGTCACCTTGGATTTAAATAAGCCGTCTTTCCAGAGGTCAGCGTCCACACCATCTGCTGTCTGCGCAACCTACACCAAAGACAGAAAGGACCGCGGGTGAGGTGGATGGACCCGTGGCCGCATGTGGGCAGCGTCTTCATACCTATGCCAATTAACACTGGCTCGAACCCTCACGGCATCTCATTAGTTCATTTCATCGGTACCGGGGAGAGAATTTCCAAAAGGGGAGAAAGGAGAGTGTGAAAAATACAACTTCTAAAAATACTGTCCCCCGGGAAGCCATTGATTAAAGACACCCTGACAAAAACAGTCCTAATGAGAACAGAGTAACTTTTGTTATAATGGACCAAGAAAGGATTGGGGAAGTCAGCACACTAAGTCGCTCATTACCACTCACTTGGAGGACGGGCACCGGGTGCAGAAAAAGGTCCAATGGGCTGTGAAATGCCACCTGAGCGGGGCAGCACCCCTGGCCAGGCGGCCGCCAGGGCCCTCACTCAGCGGGACCCCACGGGACTGGCGGAGCGGGGCTGGCGGGGTATACGCTCCACACCGCGGCTCTAGCAGAGTCAAGGTCAGATCTGCATCATGACAGAAAAATAAAACAAGATCCAGTCCCTGTGGAAGGTCTCTAAGAGGCTGTTTTCTCACAGGGAGCTGTGAAACTCTCCTCTAGGAAGCACTGGCAGATGAAGCCAGGGTTGATCTGAGTCTGTTTTTGTTTTTTTTTTAAAGAAAGGTGCAAGAAGGAATGGAGGCACATAGGCAGGCAGGCAGTGAGAGGAGGAAGAAGCATTTTTTATTTATTTGATTTAATTGCTCATCTTGGTTGTTCCCCTCACCCCAGGTACAAACCCGGGTCCTGGGGATGTGTGGACTAAACTTGCTAGGAGGCGGCAGACCCAACTGCTGCTCCACCAGGGTTTCTTGATTGGTGTCGTAAAGGCCCTGGGGGCATCAGGGTGAAGTCTGGACCCAAAGGAAAGAACTTACAGTGAGACTGGAGTGGAGGAGGGCATGTCTCCCTTTTCTTTCCAGACTTTACTCAAGGACTGACTGGCAGGCTTGGCCTGCGTTCTCACTCGGAGACCTAAATGCAACGTCACCAGCACTGCGTCAGAGTGCAGCTGCCTTCCACAGTGGCCAGCACCTGAGGGCGCCATGTCCCCTTTCAGGTGTCCCCAGTGTCGTGAGGTCTGGACCTGGGGACACAGTGGCTCCAACTGCTCTGACACGCTGCTGCAAGGCCTCCACTCCCGATGCAAACACTGCCAGGGACGGCGACAGAGCAACACTCCACACAGCCCAGGCCCGACATCTGCGCTGTACTGCGCTGTGGGGGGCCGCTCCCCACGACATTTCCAGAGCCCCCACGGCCACATTCTTTGGTTGCTCAGAAAAGCCCAAAGACCAGCTGAAAAAGAAGAGTGGTTGTTTTGTAAATTAGCAAACTAAACAAAGGGACAAGCAAGGACCTTGGGCTAGACGTGAAGACGTGGGACCTGTGCGCTGGCGGAGGAAAGTACGGGGACAATTTTAGGAGGGCTGGCTCCAAGTCTGCCCCCCACAGAAAGGAACGTGCCAAACAGCACCAGCTCTCTCAGCATTTTCCCCACAGTGGTCTGGAAACCACGAGCTTTCGGCACACGTCCCCACTCTCCCCACAATGGTTCCTTTTGTTTCTTTTCTCCTGGGGATTCCACGCTTTGAAGGAGACTTTTGTCAAACTACTTTTACATTATTTCCTTAATTTTAGGATATAGTCATTTGGGTTTTTAAAAAACTCCCGGAAAAAGAGAAATCATATCGTACGAAATGTACGAATGAATCCATTTTAGGATGCACCGTTCCAATTTCAGAACCATGAAATATTTTGATAGCATCGACGGAGACTAGCGTGCAGGACCCCCAGGCAGCGGGGCCAGGGGCAGGGCCACAGAAGGGACAGCTGCTCTAGGGCCGCCGGAAGGAGAGGGGCTTCCAGAAGCCTGGCCGCCTGCAGAGGCCGCTGAGCAGGATGCGCGCAAATCAAGGCTCCTTTCCAGGGTTTGAAAGGGGTCATACCTCCACTCACCCCATAGCCAAAATGCTCCTTCTTCTGAGCGAGATAGCGGTGAGGTGGTGGCCAGTTCAGAGTGTAAAGGGGGAAGGCACACGGTGCGGGCCCCCGTCCCACAGAGGCCCGTCTCTGGCCTGGCAGCCACCATCCGCTGACCAGGTCTGAGGGGCATTAAAACGGACAGCCAGGGGTCCTGCTTAGCCCTCAGGCCACAACTCATGTGCAATGACTCATGCAAGGGCACTAAGAAGGAGCCTGTCCCTACCCCAGCCACGGGGAAGTTATGACAGGCAGACCAGACGGGCAGAGGGGCCGAAGCAGAGCTGCCTGTGGCCTGGGCCCCGCGGGCAGGCTGGAGCCACGCAGGTCCACCGCGTGAACCGGAGCAGGAGCGAGAAGGCCTCCCTTGCAGACGCTCCTGGGAGCCGCCGTGGTTCAGAGGCAGGCGCCCCCGTCTCGCCCGCCCTGAGCAGCGGAACAAGAGTCCTGAAGCTTCTTTCCACCCAGTCACCTAAATTCTTCCCATCCCGAGTCAGAGGTGCCGAGGGCGCTACAGGACGCGCAGGCGTCTCTGCGCAGGCCGGGCAGAAGCTCGGGTCTAACCTCTGAGCCGCAAGCTCGCCGCCAGTCTCCCAGTCTCAGGACAGGACGGGAAGGCGGGGAGCCGCCGGGGGTGCGGGAGGTGATCTGCTCGCGCAGCTTCCCTCCCGGGGTACACGAACGGGCCGCCCCTCCTGAGGGCCGTGGGGCGAGAGGACTCCCTTCCCTCGGTGCTCGGAGGGTGTGCCCACAGCCAGCACTGACGTGCAGAGACAGGTGAGGACATGTGGTCTGACGTGGACCCAGATACTCAAGCGCCGTCAGGCGGCCCAGGTCCCGAGGGGCCTCAGCTGTGGTGGGTGCACCCCACTCTGGCCTCCCGTTCGGTCCCCAGCTCTGAACTAGAGTGGGTCTTCATGCAGCTCACAGGGCTGCCCCAGCCTGGACAACAGCCCGACAACGACAAGGACGATGCTGGCTGCAGCAGGGACAGTGGCTGGGACGTGCAGGCTCAGTCAGAACTCAGGGAGGAAGGAGTGGATGAGTCAACCATGAAGTGGGGAGCAAAGTGCGGAGTTGAAAAGCCAGCACCTTCCCACTACCATGTACGGTCATGGAAATTTTATTTTTTTGAGAGGAAGGACGGGTGGGAGAGGAGGCAGAGGCATTAGAAGGAAGAGAAGAAACATCTTTACTTAAAATACACAGACGGCAGAGAAAACTGAGGCACTCCTCCGGAAGTGAAATGCGACCACGCAGAGAGAAACTACAGGCAAGAAAAACGGAGAACACCCACAATCCAGCTCGACGCCCCACTAGTGGATTCCCACAAAGAACTGAAACATGGGGGTGAGGATGCGTCTGTATGAGGCCTGAGCGCTCCCCTCAGTGCAGACCCCAAGCAAAGCCACAGCCACTTACAGAAACCACCGTGAAAGCTTCCAGAGAGAAAGAGCAGGTCACGCAAAGGCGCAGGAGTCAAAGCACCAGACTCCTCGACGACAACACTGGAGACCAAGGGACAAGAGGACAGTGTCTTCAGACTTCTGAGGACTTCTGGAATTCTCCACCCAAGCCCATTCTCAGAGGAGGTGGGAGCAGAATAAAGAAAGACACTTGTGTAAGGACTTTAAAGTTCATCTCCCACAGGCCCTTTCTTAGTGCAGACACAGTAAAAACGGGGATTAGACGGATTGAGAGGAAACCATGAGCGCCAGGAAACACACCCCACGCGGGACAGGACAGGGCGGGGCAGGGCGGGGCCAGGCCTGGAGGAGGAGAGGAGGCCTCGGCGGGGTAGCGGGGACACCTCCCAGGAGCCAGCATATTGGAACTGCTTCCGCAGTGCAAAGAAATATCACTGGCATAGAAGATGCCTACGGTGTTTCGGAAAAAATAAAAATAAAAACGATAGGCATAGGCTACTTGAGATTTATTCATTTAAAACTTACTCATTTATTAACTTAAAAATAAAAAGGAAACTTGAAAAATCCTGACTTTAAAATCATTAGACACCCAGACAATTAAGCAAATGAAAGAAATAAGTCAGTGACTAGTTCCGAGTAAAAGAAAAGGTTGTCCGAGAAAGGACAACAGCTCCTTGGCCCCTGCCTGGCTCACTGTCACCGCACTGGCCTGTTGTGACAGGCAAACAGGAGCCAGTGATTTACTTTCTTGGGGCGCGGGGGGGAGATGACAGAGCTCAACGTGCACGGTGTGTAAATCAAGAAATAAGACCACGCAAACCTTATTTAGAAATATGGAAATTACATACCAGAAGTTAAAGGCAACAAAACCCTAAGAGTTCAAAGTAACTAGCTTTGGGGAGTGAAAAAGGGTGACCACGAAATCATGGGGCCTGGGGTTGCTGTATTTTCTTAAAAGTTTGTCAGTATTTTGAGTTTTTTTTTTAATTGTATATATGTTACTTAAAAAAAAAAAAAGCAAATCAAAGAGCTGGCATGCTCTGGTGGCTTGGTGGTTAAGTCTACTTCCTCTGGCCAGCACAGTCCAATTCATCCCAAGGACATGCGTTCAGGACCTGAAGCCAGGGAAGAACCACCAAGATGAACAACTAAATAGAATAGAACACTTTCTCCTCCTCTCTTCCTGCCTGCGTATTCACCTTCATTCCTACCTGCCCCTTTAAAAAAAAAAAAAAAAACCTAGGGAAAGTCTCCTGGGAGCAGGGGAATGTACTACTCCTTGCAAACAAGCCAGTACTTTTCCCACCATCAGGGGTGCCCAGGCCTCAGTCCCAGTTAGCTCCTTACTGGATTCCCAAGCTCATGACAATGTCCAGAGCTTCCTGGCGGATTCCTCACCGCTAGGGGCCAGCAGTCACCGGGGTCACCCCCAGGAGGCACAGCAGCACCAGGGTTGGCCCCTTGAGGGGCCACCCCCAGTCCACAGAACCAACAAGACCTGTGCAAACCTGTCAAGCTGCCTGACCAGGACGGGCTCAGCCTCGTGCCACAGCCCAGAGCCCAGATTCTGTCTCTGGCTTGAGTGGTCCACTGTGTGGCAGTCACGGGGGACGTGTGTTCAGGAAGCTCCCCGACAACGCCCGGGGGTGGGCGCAGCTTCTTCCAATGAGCCCATGAGGCATGCTCATCATAAAGGAGCCCCGGGGGTCACAAGTAGGAGAGACCCGTTCCAGGGCCAGAGTGTGGGGCTGGCATCTGTGCTGAGGCTGTGCTGAGAGCAGCCTGTGAGCGTTTTCTTGCTGAATTCTCCCGACAACCCAAGGGCACGGGCACCACGCCTCCTCAGCCGACAGAGAAAGTGAGGCTCGGAGACCATCGGCGAGGAGCTTGGGGTCACTCACGGATAGAAGGGGAGGGCTCCACGATCCCAACACTTGGGAAGCAGACGCCCGCCGACCAAAATGACAGCCAACCTCCAGGGCAAACCCTGTGGGCCCAGCAGGACAGTTGGAACTGACCAGAAGGAACTGTCCACCCAGGCAGACAGAACCACTCGGGGTCACTTTCAAGACCTGCCAGATGTCAGCGTGGTGAAAGGAAGCGGGGGGGGGGGGGGGGCTCACTGGCGGCTGCAGAAAAGGGAAACTTGAGGAGAGTTTGGCTTTGATGAGTCAAGTAGAGAAGAAACAATAAAAGTAATTTAACTCTGTAGGGACTTCCTAATTTTGTGAAACTTTACTCTAAATTAACAGTCCTAATGGTCTTGAAAGGTCCTGTACACTGCATTCTTTTGCTACGAGACAGAAGCACCTGAGATCACCCAAGCTCCATCACCACACAGCTCCACGTCGCCCCACTCCGCACCTTGCGGGGACCGCAAGCACGACACGCGTGCTGGATGCGCTCCACCGGCCAGGACCTGCTCTGAGTCTTTATTCGCCTAAGTCATCAGTGAACGTAACCCATCTAACAGTATTGCCCTAGTGAGTGAGGTCACTGTCTGATTGACAGATGAGGAAACAAAGGGAAAAGAGCACCTTAGTCACATTGTGGTGTGACTACGCAATGGAATATTTATTCAGTTCCGGGAAAGGATGACATATATACACACACACACACACACACACACATATATACATATACATATATGCATATACATATATACATACACACGTGTATATATGTAACTATGTCCATGATTTATGAAGTATGTGTGCGGGCACTTGTTACCAAAAATCACGAGAGAAAAAAGTATATATATATATATATATAGACACACACACACACATACATACATATACATACATATATTTCTTAAAAAACAATAGGAATACTGAAAAAAAAAAAAGGCTGTGACCACCAACCAGCAGTTCACAGAAGCAATACAAGTGGCCAACAGATATAAAAACCTGTTCCACTTGAGTAACTGTTGAATTCAAATGAGAGCCGTGCCCTTGTGGCTCAGGTGGCTAAGATGGCTGGGTTGTGGACCACATGATACCCAAGGACCCAAATTCTCGACCGGAGGTCAGGTGAGTACCAAAAGCAAAACAAACAAATAAGTGAATAAAAATGCTCCTTCCTCCTCTTTCCTTCTTCTCTTGCAAAAAGAAAAATGAGAACAACAAGATTCCACCCTTCTGTATCAAACTAACAAAGACTGTTTAAAAGGGATGAGAGGAGGCACCCCGTGGCTCTGGCAGTGGAGGCGGCTAAGGCGCAGCCATGTAAAGCCCACGGACCTGGGTTTGAGACCCGGGTGCGATGGCAAACTTAGTGCAGAGAGTTTCTGAGGAATGGGCACCCAGTTACCCCTGGAATGCATATAAAGTGGGACTTGGTCACTGCATTTCAAAAGCCTTTAAAAGGTACAGGCCCTGTGCAGCGATGCTAAAGAGCTGGTTCGTTTTGTGCACACCATGCATGCCCTCCTTTGTTCATTCATCCTGAGCATCTGGGAGCTAGACATTGACCAAGGCACAGGGGACAGAGTGACAGGACAGACCTGGTCACAGACCCACAGGGCACATCCTCGGTGGGGGCAGAGGCCCAGTAATCACAGACAGAGATCATTTTAGTGACTAAGTGCTTCTGTAAAAGGAAGCAGGGTAGGGGTAAGGGACTCGAGGGAGAGGCGCGTGGGGGCAGGGCGGGCCTGCTGAAAGGTTAGGGTAGACGGCGTGCACAGCAAAGACGTGGCCCAGGGAGCTGGGTGGGCGAGGTGACGGCCACCACGAAGACGAGGGCCCAAGGGAGGGAAGCAGGCTGTGTGCCGAGCCTGGACGATGGGAGAGTTGTCTGCATGCTCCATGGGGCGCGGTTCATAGGGCAGAAGTGGGGAAGCCACTTCCGATCATTCGGGAGATGCAGTGGCCTCTTCAAACGATGGCGAGGAGTCTACTCCATGGACAGTCAGGGAAAGACGAGTCACAAAATGCTCATATGGTACCAGATCATATTTTGTTCCTCAAATATGATCCAGATCGAACAGGATCTAGTTGAACAAAACGCCCAGCACTGACCACCGTTTGGTCCTGCAGTTGAGACTGTGGGCCCTGTTTTAGTGTTTTCTTTGCTCACCTATACGTTTCCAACGCTTCGGTGGAGAGCACAAGTAACATTTACACTAAGGAAAACAATGATTTAAGAGACTTCATTTCATGGGGGTGAGAAATAAAGACCTGCTGGATTTAAACTTGAGAACCACTTTGTAAATCACGAGCCGGCACCGCCACCAGAGAGGAGGCCAGCTGTAGATCCTGGAAGCCGTCAGGGGTCTTCAGTGTCAGTGGGGGGGCTCCTTGTGCACAGAGCAGCTCTCGCCAGGCCTTATAGCTGAGTACCGGTGTCATCGACCCGTCCCGTGCCCACACCCTGCGTTTTCAGAGCCCACCCACCGTTCCAAGGTGCACTTGACAGACAGAAAGCCAAGGGGACAGGAAATCCTGCAGACACGCAGGAGAAAGAATCTGGCTGACAGTGCTCATGAGGGCATGTTATCAGAGCAGCCTGGGCAGGGCACCGAGGCAGAGATCCCTGAGGGGAGCTGCCCCAAAGGCTTTTGAAAAACGCAGCAGTGAAAGGAGCCTCAGGAAGCATCTGGTGAGGAGTCGCGAACTCCGGGTGCTGCTGTTTTTTTCATTTGCATCATTTTATTGTCTTCTGTCCAGGTACAGAGCACAAGTCTGCCACAGATCTTCAGCTGGAATGTCTAAGACTTTTTGCACAAAGTCTCTGTCCCTGAGACAGCTGCACTCCCTCTCTGGGCTGACCGCTCCCCTCATATCCTGGAACGCAGGGACACAGGCCACCCACACCTGTTGGGCTCTCTCCCCTCCGGGATCGGGGATCGGGGATCTGGGACCCCCAACAGCAGTCGGGCTGTCTCGCTGACTCTGCCTCCTAGAGCTTCTCTTTCCTAAGAGCCCTGCCCGCCCTGCCTCCCTGGCTTTGCTCCAGTTGCCCCCCTCATTGCCTCCGGTGGCACATTCTTGTCACTGACCACCGGCTCAAAGGCCCCCTCGCCCCTGCAAAGCCCCCCTGATGACACCAGCCAGAACACCCCTTTTCCCAAGATCCTCCCTTCCTGCATCAGGCCTTCTCTGATATGGAGCAAAGCAGAAGACAGAAGCACGAGCGGGGATTTTGGGCATCAGTTATAGTGGCATTTAAGTCCTGGCTTTGCCTCGTACGTACCAGGGTTTCCCAGAGTCACACTTTTCCTCTCTGAGCCTCACTGAAAATGGAAATGATTTCATCACCATCATTGCAATTATGACAACGCCCACTCTGCAGGGCTATTTGTGGAGCGAAAGGCGAGAAAGCACAAGTCACTTAGCCGTGGTGAGGCTCCCTGCACACGCACCGATCGGCAACAGACAAAAGGACAGACAGTGGCAGGACGTGGGGGAATCCGAACCCCGTTAAGCTGCTGGTGGGACTGTAAATGGTGCAGCGACTTTGGAGAGGGTCTGGCAGCTCCCCGGAACGTGAAGCAGAGCTGCCGCGGGACTTGACGGCTCTCCCCTGGGGTGTCTGGGAGGACTGACGCGCCAGTGGCTGCGGGGAGCAGGGCGGGTCAGTGTGGCCCCGCAGCGGACAACCAGACGCCCACTGGCTGGCGGAGGGGAACACCGAGTGGGACGTGTGCCCGGGGGCGTGCGGTCGCCTTCTGAAGGAAGGGGTGCCGACCGGGCTCTCGTGTGGACGAACCTCGAGGACGTCACGCTAAGTGAAAGCAGACGGGCGCAGAGCGCGACACGCAGTGTGACAGCAGCTCCGTGGCCTGTCCAGAACAGGCCAATCCACAGAGACAGAATAAAGTGGGGGCTGCCAGGAGCCGGGGGAGGGGAAATGGGGAGTGGCCGCTAATGCATGTGAGGTTTCATTTTGGGGTGATGAAAATCCCCTGAAAGCGGACAGTGGCGGCGGTCGCAGAGCTCTGTGAAACACTGAAAACACCGCTGCGCACTTTCAATGGGTGAATCGCACGTGCACGAAGTATAATTCAGTCGAGCCGCTTTTTAAAAAGCTCTTCACATCCGAGCTGAGACGTGGTAGGCTCCCCAAAAATGTCCGCTGTGGGCACACACTGGTGGCTCAGACGCTAAGCCGGCGGCTGGGTCACGGACCGTGCAAAGCCCAGTGACCCAGGGTGGTGACCCCGAGTCCGGGGGGCACAACCAACATACCAACTAAATACATAAAAATGTGTCTTCCTCCTTTCTCCTCTTCATTTCTGCCTGCTTCCTTTCTCTGGGTTGAAAAAATAAAAAAAAGTTAGCTCTTTATTACTATCTCTGCTCCTTAAAGCTTCTGTACCCGCTGCTGGAGGGTTAGCCCCCGGGGCGGCCGGGCGCCTGGCGACATGGGGCGGGGTCCGCGCACAGCGTGCTCGGCTGCATCCGGGCAGGAATTTTCTCCCTGTTTCTGGCTGACAGGAAAGAGGGCCTGGGCTACAAATCCCCGCCTGTGTCACACGCAGATGGCCCGGCGGGGACACAGCCCGGCTCCGCAGAGCCGCGCAGAGCCGCGCAGAGCCGCGCAGAGCCGCGCAGGCGAAGCGTGAAGCACAGCACCCGGGCGCTCGCACACCGAAGCAGAGCTCCGATTTTTTTTTATAAAAGGAAAGGTGCAGTCAGAAATGAAGGTGAGCAGGCAGGCAGAGGAGGAGAGAGGAGGAAAAAGGATTTTTATTTAGCTGTCAATTTGGTTGTTCTGTCTGGCCCTGAGACGAGAACCCGGGCCTTGGACTGTAGGAGGCTGTGTGGGCAGGAGGCAGCCAGCCTGACCCGGCAAGTCCACTCCCGAATTGTCCCCTCGAGAAACCCTCAGCATAAAGACACCAGGATGTTGTTTGCAACACTGTTTGTAAGAGTAAAGGATTAGAAACTGCGCAAATCATCAACAGAAGGCTGAAGAAATACGTCCTGGTGCCCTCATACAATAAAATCCTACACAGCCTTGAAAACGCAGGAGTGAGAGAGGATGGGCATCAGCAGGGCACCACTCCATCACGGTGATCAGAAAGCAAGCAGCGTGAACAGTATGAGCGGCCTGACATTTCCCACAGATACCATCTACATGAAGTTTGAAAACAGGAAAGGATGTATAAGGAAAGGCAGACACCAAATGCGGTGCTCACTCGGTCAGGGAGGGTGTGGGGGCTGGGAGGGTCGGGACACCGGCCCGTCAGGTTTTTTAAAAAATTTTTTAAATCTCACATAAACTTGGTGGAACATTAAGACCTGGGCCAGCTGTGTGGTGCTTAGACAGATATGTATATGTTGAAACTTTTCTCTATGTAGCAAATGGCTTGCAACACAATTTTTTCATTGAAAAAAATCAGATAATAGAGACCATTAAAAAGGGGGGGCTTCAAATACTCACGATGTGCATGAGAAAGAGTTGCCAGAGAAAACACAGGGCATCCAGTTAAATTTCTGATGAAAAATGACTACTTTTTTAATTAAAAAAAATTCCCAAACGTTTAGATTTAATTAAGCATCCTATACCTTTTTTTTTCTTTTTTTTTTTTAAAGGAAAGGTGTAGGCAAAAGTGAAGGCAAGTAAGCAAGCAAGCAGGAAGAGAGAGGAGGAAGCAACATTTTATTTCTGCTTCATAAGGGTCTTGGGATGTGTGTGGACTGTGCTCGGTCAGAGGTGCCGGACCTAACCACGACTACACCAGGGCGGACCACAGCCTATACTGCCAGTTACTCAGTCTGGCTGCCCAGACGAGGGGGCAAATACTGAGGTTTTGTTTAGTGAAAGACGAGGGGAAACGAACAGCGGAGCAGCAGGAGGGCGCCTGGGCAGAGCCTCGGACTCGCATGGAGCGCACCACACCTGCAACGGGACCCACAGAGATCAGATGCCACCCTGGCTTCCTGCATGACGCAGCTGACGCTGCGATCACTGATTATCCTGCTGTGTTCCTGTGAGTCCCTTATCTGTACAAATGGAGAGGAGAGGAAGGAAAGCTGCCGACAGAGGCTAACAGAAATCAGGGGTGTGGGTACAAGGCACCTGAGCTTTGGCTTTTTAAAAGATTCTTTCTAAGTAAGAAGAGCTTTGTATTTCTATTTACTTAAAAATGAATAGAATTGTGTGTGTGTGTGTGCAGAGAGAAAATAATTTAGGCTAGCGGGGCAGACCCAAACTGTCAATAACAGGTGAAGGACTAGAGGAAAAGGAAGGCAATGTTTCCACTCTGGTTTCTATAATCCTATATGGCCTGGCTGTTCAGAAGGGAACTGCTGGCATTTCTAAGTGTCAGGAAGATATTTTTACAGCCACAACAAGGGAAGAGGTCGCCCATCCTCTCTCCACCACAGGTCCTGAGAATAAGAGAGAACGTCACCGTGGAGGATGCAGCTGGCGAGCAGAAAAGAAACTGGTGCTGAAGGCTAGTTTCTGTCCTGCTAACTGCGGCCCAGTGTCCCAAAGTCCTTTCCTGGAAAAGCAACCTAGGCCTCACACTGCTCAGTACTTACTCTCTGGGCCAGGGAAGCGGGAGACTGGAGCAGTTTAAAACAGGGGCTTTGGTACCGGACCGAGGTGAATTCAAAGCCTGCCTTCGCCACTGAGTCACTGTGTGACCCTGGCTGAGTTTCTCAACCTCTCTGAGCCTCAGCTTCTGCCTACAAATGGAGACGATGGCTTGTCTCCCACAGTGTAGTATTTTTAAAAGCGATGATGCAAATCGAGTGCTTTTCCCAGCAGCTAGCACACAGCAATCACTAAGGTAGCAGTAAATACTGGTCTTAGAGTTGTTTCAGAAACTGCCCTTTCCCACATCCAGGTGTCAGGTCAACCTCAATCTACGTTTGTGGCCATCACTAGCGTGCAATTCCTCCTCTCAGGCCACGGTCTATTTTCTTCAGCAAGTACTTACGAAGCACACACACGACTCGTGAGGCTCTGGACCACGCGCCCCAGCAGACGCAAACATGAGGAAAACAGGGCCCGTCCGTCGGAAGCAGGCCCACGGAGCTGCGTCAGTGCCGTCAGTGCCGGTGCTGAGGGTCCAGGCACAGACGCCAGAGACTGGGTGAGATCTCGGCGCATCCACATCTGCTGTGTGATCACAAGAAGAGCCCTGGAGCGCTCTGAGGTTTGTTTTCTGATGTGGACAATAAACCACCATAGCAACCTCACAGGGTCATTATATGATGTGAGGAAAACGGTCTATGGAAGCAAGCAACAGAGGGACCGACGCAGGAGGGTGAGGCAGGGTCACCTTGGTCCTGTGAGGGAGCACAGGCGACCCTGCCTGGACACTGGGGCAGCGCATCTGGTTTGGGGGAGAGAGAGGGGACGAGAGCAAGTGCAAGCTTCAGGTGGGCGTGTCATAAAGCATCCTGCAGAAAGAGGCAGAGGAAGAGGGGCAGACATGTCAGAAGAGGCCAGGGCCTGGGTGGCAGGACGCACACGTGGAACAGCAGGGCTGGCTGGGCTGTGATAGCAACAGAGCAGAGCTGGGAGCAGAACCTGGGGAAGCAGGGCAGGGCAGGAGCCCGTCTGGTGAAGAGGGAGCCTGGAGGACGCTGGGCAGGGAGGGGAGTTCCAAGAGATGCTCGGAGGAGAACACCGAAGCTCAGTGCCAGGGACCAAACTCCTCTTGGGAGAGGCTCCCGGAACCAGGGCCAGACCTGGGTGGTGCAGAGACAGGAAGGGATGACGCAGTAACGGCCAGAGCAGGGGCAGTGTGCATAGGGCTGGGTGGGGGCAGTAATGGAAGAGAAGACAGTTCCTTTGGGAATATTCAGGATGAATGTCAGCCGGCCACCACGTGGGCTTGTCCACTGGGCAGGTGGATGTATGGGCCCAACTGAGGAAAGTGCTGGGTGACAGAGCCTGGCTGCAGGACAGTGCCCGCGAGGGGCTGGGTCAGAGCCTGGGAGACATGCAGCGTGGAGGTTAAGGCAGAGGAGGACAGGGAGAAAGTAGGAAATCAAATGGAAGGGACGGGAGGTTTCGAGAAAGAAGAGCTACAGCAGAGTACCTGATGACCTAAGAAAATATGGCCACAACACGATATGATGAAATAGTGCGCACAACCGAATCCCATTATTGCTAAAACACACACCCAGAAGAAGAAAACGAAAGGATTTATGACAAAATGTTAACAGCCTTTTCCCTCTGAGTGGCAGGATTATGAGTCACTTTTATTGTCCTCCTTGTACTTTTCTGTATCTTCCAAGTGGGCCCCAGTGGGTGTGAGTTCTGTAATCAGAAATGAATATGTTAAGGAAGAAACTGGTCCAACACAATCCAGAGCCAAGCTATAGTCAAGAAGAACAAGAATTAGGAAAGAGGGTGCAGCCTGGTGGCTCAGTGGCTAAGTCTGTGGCTCCGGATGGTGCAGTCCACGCAAAACCCTATGAACCCGGGTCTGATGCCGGGCTGGGTGAGCAAACAACAAAAACAACTAAATGGACGGATGAGCATGTCTCCTCCTCTCTCTGCCTGCCTGCCTACCTGCCTTCATGCCTGCCTGCTTCCTTACTCAAAAATACATAAATAATTCTGTTTTAAAAATGTAGGAAAAATCCATGGAGTCAGACCGCTAGGAATCAAGAGCAAGTGCAGACCTGGGAGCGGAGACGGCAAGCAGGAGGGACAGGCACACAAGGACAGGAGCTGAGGGGCTGGGAAGGTGAGGGAAGGTCGAGGAGGTGCACTTGCTGGTTTCCAGGAACTGGGGACTAAAGCAAGTCAGTGCAGAGAGGAAAGGGGAGAGGATGAAGGCAGAGAAGGGTTTACGAGCCAGAACCGAGGCAAGAAGAGGGGAGGCAAACTCATGCGGGGCTAATCTAGGGACAGAAGAGGGGCTCCAACCTCACTTCATCCTTTCCTGGGGTCTGTAAACTGAGCGTGTGGTCAGGGACTACACCTGACCTTCCCACTTCCCTGAGCTCAGCACAGAGCACCCAACACAGGGCCCGCCTGGTGAGGCTCAGTGAATCACTTCTTCTGTGCCATCTACCAAGTTTAAGGAAATCTCTGCGTCCAGGAGGGTGGGCTCATGCAAGGAGCAGGCCCAGCATCGCCGGCGACTAAAGACAGGCAGCTGCGTGGCCGGACTAATCCCAGAGACCCCTAAATGGACACTCCCAGACATGGTCATGCCTTCTGATGACCAAGCCAAAGCAACTGACCTCGAGGCAGGTACGAAGACAAGACACATTTCTGAGTGCAATTCAATAAGGTGATGAAAAAATGGGTCTCGGGAAGGAGAAAAAGTCTTTGATAAAAGCCACTGTTTTTGCCTTTGCAAAGGTGCTTGCAGGATAAGGTGAAGAAAATAGTGAAAACCTGCGATTCTGGGGCGAGCAGAAATCCAGTGACCCTGGGGGTTCCTCAGGCCTGGAGGATGGGCCCAGCCTGCAGGCATGCAGCACCGCTGCTCCGCCTCTGGCCAGGCTCTGCAGAGGTACCTCCGGGTCAGGCTACTGCCTCCTGCTGGGCCACCCAGCTCGGCCTGCGACACCTGGCTCTGGGCTTCTTGCTGGCATTAATAATGGGGCCTGGAAAGCCCCACAAGACAAGGAGGACAGGAAGAGTTAGAGCAATGGGTTTAAGAGAAGACAAGCTGAACTTGCGCCGCTCGTGAGTCACGCTCAATGACAGCAGGCAAGAAAGCGAAGGAGATGAACTGACACTGGTGACTAAGTCACCCTTCTTATTTACTCTATTACTCAGCCCTCAAACCACAGTGCCAGCTGTAATTGCATCTCAATTCATGTTTAACACACACATAACTTAGCCGGATGCTGGCATCCAATATCCCAGACACAGAAAGGCAAAACAGAAGAGCTAGTAATTTCCATTGCATGAGCACTCTTCAGGCCTGGTGGAGTAGGCATGCACCCAAGCTCGGGGCTGGGTCCTGGGGATACAGCTACGGGAAAGACACCACTCCGGCCCTTCCAGGGAAAACCCACTAACTGACTTCTATAATTAAAGAGCTGCAGGAAAGGGAAGTAAAGGAAACGCACTCAACACATAAAGAGCCTGAATATAAACCCATAGGGAGAGGGCCGGTGTGCATGTACGAAGGCACAGAGCCCAGATTGGTAACATTTGACAGATCAGGGAGGGCTGGACAGGTAGGGATGGGTGAAATCAAAAAGGTCTTTGATTCCAATGAAATCCATCCATTTGATAAATGCTGATGAATGCTAGCTGCTAGGCACGCAGTGGTAAGTTTAACAGTGAATTTGTCTTTGAATCTAAAAAAACAAAAGAGGATCAGAAAATAATTGTAAGCAGGTGAATGATCTGATTCTTTAGAAAGTTTCTGCTGACAATAACAGAGGAAAGGACAGAGGTTAGAACAGAGTTAGGGAGATAGACTGAAGACACTTTAATAGGCCTCCACAGAGGAGAATGGGAAGTGGAGTTCATGGGTATTTACTTAGCCAACATGTCAATCCCTTTTTAAAACTCTCTCTCTCGTCTAGCCCTCTCCACACACGCGATGGCATTTGCAACCACATAACTTCTATTGCATCGACCTGACAACCTTGTCATCCCAAACCCTGACCCAAAGGACCATGGAACAACCAAGAAATGTAGAGGGAAATTAAAAGCTATAAAAGAAATCAATGTGTTGTTGGATAGAAGATAAATGTATTTAAAAAAATTAGTTTTCATCTGCACAAAACAACCAATAATCATCTATGGAATATAAGAAACAGCACTGCTTGCAATAGTGATTGTCAATTGAAATAGCTCCGAGGAACAAACTGAGAAGCTGCCAGTCTTTTTTCAATGACTTAAGACGGTTTGCAGGAGGTGGGAACAACCAATTCCCTGGCAACTTCAGGGAATGCCGCTAGAACAATTTGGGCCTAGTGTTTTTGCTGGAAATAGTTATCTGATACTTTCCCAGTTTCTTTCATTGACAGAATTTTGCTATCAGGTTTCTTCTTCAATAGCAGTAGAAATTATTCAACCCATCAAGATTTTACATGTTAGTCACATAAGGCTACACTTAAGAGCTATACCTCAAATTCTCTCATCATTTTCAAATCGGCTTATGGTTTCTTTTTTATTTCAAAAATATGTTTATTGGTATCCCCTTATTGCCTAGTAGGAGAGGTCACTGGACGGAATCTACAGACATCCCAAGGACCCAGGTTTCAGATCGTGGGCCGAGGGGAACAACTTCTCTCTTCCTGCCTATCTGCCTACTCTCCTCCATTCCTGCCTGTACCTTTTCTTTAAAAAAAAATTGTTTTAATTTAATTTTTATTTTTTTTAATTAATTTTACTGAAGGAACACTGTATCCTAACATTACAGGTTTAAGGTACACATTCTTAATTTTCTTTTCTCCATCTACATTCACATTATCCTTATTTTATTTCCTTTTATTATTATATTTGCCAAAAACTTGATTTTTTTTTTTTTACAAAGAATCAATTCTCAAGGAATAGCTCTCATTTTTCTCTTACTCCTAGTTTTTTATTTTATTTTTGAATAACAATTCTCCCTCCTTTTTCTCCTCTAGTTTCTGATTTTATTTTTTATTTTTGATATATCCCTCCATAAGCTGTGGACAGTATCAGGTTTTTCCAATAGACATTTAACTAGAGTCCCTGAAAAAAGAGAGGTGAAGAATGACTTCAACAGTGACCAGAATCTTTTCTCCCGCTGTAACAGCAGATACACACATGCTTTTCTAGAGTACAAGGAATATTCACCAAGACAGATGCTAATCTAGGTTGGATGCCAACCTATAAACTAATTATGAACACGCTACAAATTACAGATGTTTTTTGTTTTGTTTTGTTTTGTTTTTAAGGGCTAAAACATCAATTTGTGAGAGAGACCATCTGTGGCCACAAAGTTCAAAATAATGTGTCTGAATCTTGACTTAAAACCAATTTCTCGCTCCTAAGTCACCAAACAGAGCTTGTTTTCTAACAATCTGGAATTAAATAAGATGTCAACAACAAAAATATACTAGGAAATTCAAAAACATGTGGGAGAAACCAAAAGGGAAATTAGATGGTGCTGGGAATACAATTAAAATTAAATACAATGTCTCAGGATATGAGGGTGCAGTAATTCAGTTTAGAAGGAAAATCACAGCATTAAAGGCTTAAGTTAGAAAAGAAGATCCCAAATCTACCACCCAAATTTCCACCTTAAGAAAACTAGAATGTTAAACTCAAAGTAAGCCAGAAAAAGAAAAAGTGAGAGACAGAGAAAACAGTAACATAGAAAACAAAAAAATAGAGAAAAATCAATAAAACCAAAAACAGGTTGAGGAGATCAAAAATATTAATGAAATTCTAGACAGCCAGAGAAAAAAAAAAGAGAAACGACATGAATCACCACTACTGGGAATGAAGGAGAGGAGAGCCTGCATGTCCTCACGACACTGAGAAGGTCATGAGGAATTAGCACGAACAACTTTATGCCTAGGCCTTAGAAAAATTCCTGGACAGACACAAAGCACCCAGTCTCATTTAAGAATAATTTGGACACTGTTACAACCCTTCCATGTCCAGGTGAATTCTCCAACGATTTAAAGAAGAAATAATACCAATTCTTTGTTAAATATTACAGAGAGCAGGTGAGGACCACGTCCCTCATTATATGAGACTGGCATTACCCTGATGCCAAAAATCAGACTAGCACATTAAAAGAAAAGAAAATCACAAACCAATCAATTTTCTCATAAACATACATATAAAATGTCATGACAAAATGTTGGCAAATTGAATTAACAATAGATTATGTCCTTATGGAGTTTATCCCAGAAATACAAGTTTGGTCTAACTCCCAAAAAAAATCAATCAATATAGTTCATTGTATATTAAAAAGGAAAAAATCATCTGATCATCTTAATAGATGAAGATAAATTTGACAGAAAGAAACTGACAAAACGTATGATGACAAATGTTAAGTAGTTAAAAAATAATTTGACAAAATTCGACCTCCATGTAAGATAAAAACTGGAGGAGTGTTTCCTAAGTCTACGAAACAGTATCTATAAAAAAATGGCTCTGCAGCTCATGTCCACGAATAAAATACGGATGCTTTTCCCCTGAGATCTAGATGAGGCAAGGAGGTCTGCCTCCCCAACTCAATTTATCAGTGTACTGGATATTCTTGTCAGTGCAGCAAGGCCAGAAAAACAAATAAAAGGGCATATTACAGACTGGGCAGGAAGAAGTAAAAGCACTTTTATTCATAGACAACATGATATTCTATGTAGAAAATGATAAGGACTATCAAAGGAACAAATAAGAACTGATCAGGCTTGCAGAATATTAGGCCAATATACAAACACCTACTGTATTTCTATAAACTAGAATGAAATGAAAATGAAAAATACCATTTATAATGGTATCAGAATATGAAATGCTTAAGGAAAAACTGGGCAAAGAAAGCTGTTTGACTTAGTGCACTGAAAACAAAAAATGAAGAATGTCAGAAGTTAAAGAGAACTTAAACAGATGAACAGATACACCACATGGATGGATCTGAAAGTTCAATGTTGTTAGATGTCAGTTCTCTGTGAGATGATCCATACATTTAATATATCAATCAAAATCTGTAGAAATTCACATGCTGATTCTATACTAATATGAAAGGAACTAGAAAAACCAAAATAACTTTGAAACAGAATAAAGTGAAAATACTACCTGGTTTTCATAATCATTATGAAGCTAAATTAATCAAAGGGCATGGTTTTGGCATAAAGACAGATAAAGATCAATAAACTAGAACAGAACATACAACAATACACCTATATATGGAAAGGGTGCTAAAACAATTTGAAGCTATATATATAAAGACACTTGATCCTCATATCATGTCATATACAAAAATTAACTTGAAACAGGCCACTGATCTAAATGTTAGAGATAAGATCAGAAAGCTTCTAGAAGGAATTAAAGGAAAAAAATCTCGCCCCAGGTTTGGCAGAGATTTCTTAAATGTAACACAAAATATATTCACTATAAAATAAAAAATGAAGAAACTGGACTTCATCAAACTCTAAAATTTTTGCTTTTCAAACCACTGTTAAGAAACGAGAAAGCATGCCACAGACCAGAAATGTATCTGCAAACACATCTCCAACAATGAACTGCACTTAAAATACGCACAGGACTCTTACTAAACAGAACACCGACCAACCAACGAAAAATGAGCACCGACTTGAACAGACACTTCCCCAAAGACGACATACTAATGGCAAAAAAGCACAAGGTAAGATACTCAAAATCAACAGTTACTAGAGAAATGCATACTAAAACCATAATAATTAAGGGCCACTACACACCTACTAGAATATGTAAAATTTTTAAAAAAGGAACTGCCCAATGTTGACAAGGGTAAAGGCAGGAATGTAACCTGATAGAAACACTTGGCAAGAGTTGGGCTGGTTCTTAAAAGGTTACATGGACATCCAGCTACTCAACCCAGCATCCACTCCTAGATACTTATCCAGACCGAAGGAAACAAAAAAGAATTCATATAAAATTCTAAAAACTCACCCTGGCCTATGGTGACAGAGAGCAGACTCGTGGACTCTCGGAGACGGGTCTGGGCAGGGAGGCTGCATCACAAAAGGGCGCGAGAAAGCTTTCGGGAGGTGATGGACATGCTTCTCGTATGACGGTCTCACAGGTGGATAAATACATACACATGACAAAACCATCAAACTGGACACTTCAAATACACAGTGTATGATAGGTCATTATATCAATAAAACTAGAGAGAAAGTAAGTTATATGTAGCAGAAAGAATAAAAAGACTACAAAAATGACAGGACACGGGAAGGACGCTATGAAACTTCAGTACAAAACTTTACGGGAGATATAAAACAAGATCTAAACAAACAGCAACACAGGCTGTCTTCCGAGATGGGAAAACTCCACAATGCAGATATGCCTATTCCCCCTCTAAGTTATTCACTCAGTGCGACCGTACTGAGAAGCGAAACATAAGATTTTGTCCAATTTTACAGTTGGTAGCAAAGTTTTTAGAAAAGATAATACACTGCAATAAAAAACAATGTTTGAAAAGGAAGGAAATGGCTCTGTCAGACATCAAAACATGCCAGAAAAACCTTGAAAACATGGTCAAAGAAGCCAAAGAAAAAAAGGCCGCACGTGATATGATAACATCTACACCCAACGCCCAGATCAGGTAACTGCAGAGCAGCACCCAGACTGGGGGTCTTCGGGGGCTGGGAAGGAAGAAAGGCAGGCAGTTTCCTAATGGGCAGTGTCCCTTCAGACCACAAAGGAGATGGCATGGCCGGTGTACACAACAAATGACGACTAAGTGCCACTAAGCTGCTCACTTTACAACAGAACTTTCATGCCAATTTTTAGAAAAGCAAGGAAGTGATAACTTCAAAAACATGCATGGTGCTCCCGGGTGGCTTAAGGGTTAGGTTTGCCAGACGCAGTCCTTGTACATCCCAAGGACCCGGGCTCCATCCTGGAGCTAGGGGGAATGACAACGATGAATGACTAAATAAACAGAAAATGCTGCTTCCTCCTCATTGTTCCTGCCTGCCTGTCTCTGCTCACCTGCCTGCAAGAAAGAAAGAGAAAGAAAGAGAGAGAGAGAGAGAGAGAGAGAGAGAGAGAGAGAGAGAGAGAGAAATGTGTAAGTTTTCAATGGCAAACTGCACGTTATTACAGGTTAAATAAATTAATGAAATGGAATAGAGCTTAGGAATCAGTCTGGAAAATTCTGCTCTCTGGGGCTTGAGCAAATGCCATCCTGCACCGAGATTTCTCCCTGTGGTCACCAGACTGCTTCCTGAGGTCACTGAACAGGGCAGGCCTTTAGTTATGAGCGACACGTGTTGTCATAATGCAATATTCCAGATGGAAGCGCAAAGCCAGGGCTGAACGTCAAGGGCATGATGTGTTGTCAGTGGCATGATCTGACCTATCTGGGGTGTTCGTACGACCCCCGGGCCAGGTACAGTCCAGGTACAGTTACATCTCTGGCAACACCCGTGGGCCTCACGTCCCAGCCCTAAAGGTAGGGCCTACCCAGCATTCCTCGCTGGCCCTGGGACCCGCGGCCCTACCCCTGACTCGGGCACTCGGGCTAGGGGTCCACAGAGGTGAGGAGGAGGTGGCAATACAGCTGACTTTTGTTTGCTTCATGTCTTCTACTTGCTGCACAAGGGCCTGTCCCTTAAGGAAAAGAAGCTGCTCTGAGTTTCATTTGGGGGCTGGAGATGAGCTTTGAGCTCTGCATGAGCTACAAACACGAACCTGTCCACACGCAGGCCTCTAGCTCCGGACAACGGCCGCCGGTCAGACCAACGGGCAGAAGTCGGTGCTCAGAAAACGGCTGCACATTTGGAAAAAACAAGCTCAACTCCACCTTATTAGGCTCCAAAATAAAATCTGAATGTGTAAAAAGCCAAAAGAATAATATCAAGTAAGTAGAAGCTAAAAATATAGGATAATAACTCTGTAATCTTGGTATGGGCAGGCTTCTTAGTTCCTCTTTAATTAAAAAAGAATTCTGAAATTCTAGGTTCAAAGATATGTTACAGAAATAATATAGTGAATTCCCACCAACTTACTCTTCACTCAGATTCCCTAAAGTGTGAACATTTTATCACATTTGCTACTCTCTGACACGTATGTAATATAGATAAATAGATAACAAATAACTATATGTTCATCTATTCATTCGTATACTGCAAACCAGGAGGCCTAAGATAGGTCTTTAGTCTCATTTCTGGTAATATTAACTATATTGTTTTGTAGTTGATCAGCATTTGCAGTAGATGCTTTGAGACTACACAAATATACTATGTCTCATAAAACTTTCACCTACTGGTTTTTAACATCAAGACATGTCTTTTAAAGCATTGAAACAAATACCAAACAAAAACAAAGACAGATGTGACGGACCGAAAGACTAAAGATAAGCGAACTTAAAAAAAGTTTGATACACTGAATGAAGCCTGAAGACAATGATGGTCTGAGAACAAATTTTGCAACATAAATAAAGGTAAATAGTAACAGAGAAGATGAGGCAATCCTACACTGCAAGAAAAAGCCAATCAAATGAGACCAGTCTAAATAAGTGAGATATTAGTAGAAAAAACATAAATGTCCAGTAAACATGAAAAGATGCTCGGTTCATTACTGACAACAGAAATGTAAATTCATGCAATGAGCTCCTCTGTTAGGAAAAACACAAACAAGAAGAATGGGGGAGCCTGTGGCTGAGGCAGGAAAGCACAACCCAGGTAAAGTCCAACGACCTGGGTTCATTACCTGGGACTGGGAGGGGAAAACAAAACAAAAAATAAATAAGAAAAATAAAAATAAGATGACAGATACTAGCGATGGTAAGAATAAGAGTGAATTGACAGACAGGCACACGCACATATCTCATAATATGGGAAGATTTTCTACATCAAGTGTGAAGAAAAAGATAAATTTCAAGGAACATCATATATAGCATATGTATCATTAAAACAAGAAGAAGAAATGACCAGCTACATGGTTCTAACTAAAGCAAATCACTGTTCCCAGCCCCTTCACACTCTGAGGTTCATTTAACCCTCACGGCTATTCTATGAATAAAGTTCTTCTACGAATCCCATAGACGAGGAAAACTGAGAGGCTAAGAGGTACAGTCCCTTGACACAGTTAATAAGTAGTATAAAAGCAAGAGCTTTCTCTAGCCGAAGAAGTAGCCTTGTAGGACAGAAAGTGTCAAACAATATTCCTGCCAAATTCCACATTAAGCACTGTGGCACCATCCCCACCAGGGCAGCAAAGCCCGAATGGGGCACTGAGACTTCAGCCCCTGCCGGGCAGGGAGGAGGTGTCTGTCACCCCTCCCCATGGGGGGACGTTGGAGAGAGATGGTGAAGATGTGGTATCTAATGAGGCCCCCCAGTGCTGTGAGGTCAGTGGCGGCCAACAAGGGGGCTCTCATGAGACACTCTGACCAGGAGGAGCGAGTGGAGGTTGGGTGGGGAGCTGGAATCCCACCTCGGCCCAGCAGTAACGAGGGGCCCCACCTCCTGGGGTGTCAGTGAACACCAGGTGGGGAAACGACTTCTGCCATATCAGGCTGTAAAGAAACCGTGTCCTCCTATCTCCCCGCCCGGGCAGTCAGAAGAAGCCGGCTAAGGCAGAAGGTTTAAAAGATCCAATCTTGTCACATAATACCCCACATGTCCAGATTTCAATCAAAACTCACTCATCAAAGAAAATCACCAAGAAACAGCACAACCTCAAGGTGAACTTAAAAGATCATCAAGAGGCGCACCCCTGTCGCTCAGGTGGCTACAGTGCAGGCCAGGTAGAGTCCAGGGACGCGAGTTCCAGACCCCGGGCTGGGCGTCAAAAAAAAAAATCATCCAAAAAATGCCAAAATCCAGATGAAGGGGATGTTAGGGTTATCTGGTGGAAAAAAATTTAAGCAGCCATTATGAAAATGCTTCACTGACTGAGCAATTATGATCATGCTCGAAGCAAAGGGAGAAAACAGAAAGCCTCAGAAAACAAATAATATAGAGGAGAGCCAAGTGGAAATTTCAGAAATGAAGAACACAGTAATAACTGAAATAAGCTTCATGGATGGGTTCAACAGTAGAATTGAAGGGGGAGAAGAAAGAATCAGTGAACTGGGAGATAGAATGGAAATGACCCAATATGAACAACAGAGAAAATAGACTGAACAGAAAATAACGGGGCCTCGGGCACCTGTGGGACTAAACATCTAACAGTCCTGTCACCAGAGTTTCAGGAGAGGATAAAGAGGGTGAGGCTGGAAGAGTCCCTGGAGAAATAATGGCTAAAAACTTCTTATATTTGGCAAAAGGTCTACACCTACAGACTCAAGCAGACAGAAAGACTCCAAATAGGATAAATCCAAATGAACACATACCAAGACATATCACAGTCAAGCTTCTGAAAGATTAGGACAAGGGAAAAATGGTGACATGACAGAGAAAGAAAGCTTGACTTAGAGAAGAACAGCTTGAACGACGGCGGGTTTCTCATTAGAAGTGAGGGGACCAGAGGACAATGGCACATCGATGTTCCAGTGCTGAAAGGGTTGTCGGCCCCGAATCCTGCATCCAGGAAAATCCCCTTCAGGAATGGGAAATAAAGACATTTTCGGACAAAGGAAAAACTTAGAGACTGTGGCATGAGGAGATGTACTCGAAAAGAACAGATAAAGGAATTTCTTTCAGCAGAAATGAAATGACTGCAGGAGGGACTTTGGAACATCAGGAAGGAAGGGGAAACATGGTAAAGTAAAACCATGGATAAACAAATCAGACCTTCCCACTCCTTTTGAATTTTCTAATTTGTATTTGATGGTAGAAGCAAAAATGTTAACACTGTTCCAACATATATATATGTATATATATATATATATATATATATATATATATATGTATAGAGGGACATACTTAAGACAATTATAAAATAAATGTGGGAGGGGGTAAAGGGATATTAAAGAGAGCACAGATTCCACACTTCGCTTTAACTAATAAATGATGTTTCCAGTAGATTGCTGGAAGAGATACACACAGACACACAGATACACAGAGACACATGGACACACACACACTGTAATACCTAGAACAACCATTAAAAATCTATACAAAGAAATGCACACTTCAATATTTATGTAAGCCAAAACAAAATTCTAACAAATGTTCAAGCAATTTATAGGAAGGCAGGGGAAAAATACAGAAGCAAAGCAGCAAAAATAAATAAACAGATAAAAGGCAGGTTTAAGCCTGAAAATATCAATGACAACATTTAATAGGACAGACTGGCAAAGTCGATTTTAAAACATCATCTAACCATATGCTGTCTACAAGAAACTTATTTCAATTATAACGCTACAGGCAATGTGAAAGTAAAAGTATGGAAAATGCTGTCAAGACAAGATCATTAAAAGGAAGTAGGTCCTGGTGGAGGAGCAGGTTAGCCGGCCCCACACCCCCAAGGCCCAGGCTCGAGATGACCAACTACAAAAAATAAATAAATAAAAGTGCTGCTTCCTCCTTTCTCTTCCTGCCTGCCTCTACTTGTCTGCACTCCTGCTGCACCTTTCCTTTTAAAAAAAAAAAAGGGGAAGCAGAAGTAGCTATACTGCTATCAGAAAGAACAGACCTCGGAGAACAGGAGAGAAATGACAAAATGGCCAATACACCAAAACCACACAACCACCCGACGTGGGACGTAGCAGAAAACAGTGACCAGCTGCAAAATATCCATGAGAGCTGAGAGGGAAACAGTCCCAAGATTATAGTTGGAAATGAATATCCCTTTCTCAAAAACTGATCAAACTGGACAGAAAATTAGCAAAGATTCAAAAGAACATAACAACACAATCAACCAAGAGAAGCGAACTGACATTTCAAGGAAATGCCGCTCAATGACAGCAGAACACACAGGCTCTGCAAGTACCTGTGGGACATCTGCCAACAGCATTTCGTGGACTTTAAACCTCAATAAATGCATGAGAACTGAAATCACATAGACTGTGTTCTCTGATCACAATGAAACCAAACTAGAAATCAGTAACAGAAGGACAGAGAAAAAAAATCTTGAAACTGGAAATCTGGAAACTAAGTAACATGGTTTCTAAGTGGGTCATGACAACATTTGAGCCATGGGTCACAGAATTGGTCTAAAGAGAAATTTTAAAATACTCCGAACAAAATAAAAACATAAACATGGAAATTTGGGGGACACAGCTAATGCAGTGCGGAGAGGGAAATTTATAGCATTAGACTCATCAGGTAGAAGCGAGGAAAAGTGGCAAATCCATAACTAAGTTCCTGTGTCAGGAATCTAGAAAAAGAGGAAAATTAACTCAGAGCCCACGGAAGGAAATAATCAAAATAAAAGCATAAATCAATAAAATTACAAATAAGAAGCTAAAAATCAATGAAACAAAAGACTGGATTTTTAAAAAAGACTTATAAAATTAAAAAATATTTAATACTAACAAAAAAGATAAAAAATTGCTAATATCAGAAACAGGATGTTATTACAGAAGCTGCAGATGACATTCTCACACATGTAAGTTTGACAAGTTAGAGAAAATGAGTGAATTCCTTGAAAACACAAACTACTCCTATTGAATAGATTATCTGAATAGTTGTGTAACCAGTAAGGAGATTGAATTCACTTTAAAATTTTCAAAAAAATAAATCCCCAGACCCAGATAATCTTGCTAGAGAATTCCACCTCACATTTAAATCCCACTTGACATTTAATTAACGCCAGTTCTACACAGTTCTTCCAGAAAACTGAAGAGGGTACACTTTTCAATTCATTTTATGAATCTAATATTACCAAACCAGACAACAATGGTATAAAAAATTGCAGATCAATATACCTCATGAATACAGACACAAAATTTTTTTAACAAAATATTAGCCAAGAGAATTCAGCAATAAACACAAGAATTATACACCATGACCAAATGGGGTTTATTCAAAGGATGCAAGGCAGGTTCATTATTTAAAAATCAATCAATGTAAGCCATCATATTAATAAATAGACTAAAGGGGGGGGGGAATCACATGAACATATCAGCCACTGCAGAAAAGGTATTTGATGCCTATTACCCAAAAGGCTGCAAACAATAAATGCTGGCAAGGATGCAGAGAAAAGGGCACCTTTTTACTCTGTTGGTGGGAGTGCAAATTGGTGCAACCTTTATGGAAAGCAGTCTGGAGACTCCTCAAAAAATTGAAAATGGAAATCCCATACAATGCTGTCATCCCACTTCTGGGACTTTACCCAAAAGATACAAAACTTCACAGATATATGCACCCTGCATGTTGATTGCAGTCCCTTGACAGATGAATACATAGAGAAGACGTGATATAGACACACAATGGAATTCTATGTAACTCTAAAAAGATGGAATTCTGCCATTTGCGACAACATGGATAGAACTCGGGCTGTTTCCCGAGTTCGGGGCAGGCCAGACAGCAAAGCTGTGTGGGGACCGGCCCGCAGGCGGCAGGAAGACGTTGCTTCTGCTGTGGCTTCAGGGACATACAGCTGCGGGCAGGGCAGCTGCCTGGGCTTCACTGTCCGGACCACGTGGGACGAGGGTGGGACTCCGTCTACCCGTGCCCGTGCCTCTCTCGTGGCCCCACTTTTAGCAAATGGAGACCGGACATGTGATTACATCCCACGTTTCCCGCTTGGTATCTACCACAGGCCTGTAATAAGATACTGTTCACAGCTTCACATGCTTTCAATGTGATTTCTGAGCACTATGTAAAAACACTAGCTGGACTGAACCTGTGTCGGCATCGAGAAGGTTATTTTTCCTCCTTTAACCCCTCTGGTAAGTAAGAAATAGGCCCTCGCCTGCAGGTTTAGGGTTTGAAACGCCTCCTTCTGTGGGCCCCCTGGACAGAGCCCACTGGCCCAGAGAGGAGCCCACCTCTCCCAGCCTGACGCGCTGCCCCTCACGCTCGACAGTTCAAGATTTGAAGCTTCCTATTATTTAGCAACTTCCAAATACCTTTAGGGCATATATAAATGATACAGGCTCAAAAGTCACTAAGAGGTTTTGTTGTCAAATTAGCTTCAGAAATAAACAGGAGTGTTGAAAGAGGGCTGCGGGCAGAGCAGGAGAAATGGGAAGTGGAGACTCGGAGCGCACTAGGGGGTCAGAGGTGGTCAGAGTCGTGGCAACGGCCACCTCCCTCCCAGCACAGGGTGGGAGGAGGAGCCAGAGCGACCCACGTAGCACCCTGGGCTCCCTCCGGCCTTCCTGTCACCAGGCCCTCTGGCCTCATGGCTGCCTCGTCAGACAGCCCCACTGTAGATCCCACCTCCCCCTCTGCCAGTTCCTTCCCGTCTGCAGCTACGCGCGCTCCACACTCTCCCACCAGTGACAGAGAAAAGGCTCCCGACACATCCGATGTCATTCTCCAGGCCTCTGGGGTCAGCCCCTCTTCAGGCCTGCTCCCATCTCGTTTCTAAGCCTGCTCCAAGCTCACAGCCACCTACTTGGTGCTAAACCCAATGGAACCCCTTCCGTCTCCTTATTTACACTTTAGGGAACTCTACGCTTACTGTCACCCCTGCTCCTGGAAGCGCCCTTGGTCCTTCAGTTTCTTACTGATCTCGGCCTGGGCCCCTTCCGAGTGCCTTCACCGTGCCTCCCTTGTCGGCAGTACTCCAGGAGACCCCGAGGTGAGAATCTAGTGCCAAAAAGTATACTATCGAAGGGAGATATTTCTGTTTTGGAGAGAAAAAGTCATCTTGTAAGCACAGATGCTGTGGCTTTAATCTCGGAGTCACAAATGCTCATGAGAAAAGGGGAATGGGAACGCAGGACGCATTTCCCTGGAACCACACAGGAGTACACCCAACAGCGGTCACCGGCAACGTCCAGACTGCTGCCCCTTCCACACGGCACGCCCCCGAGGGTCTCGGAACCAGAGGTCAGTTGCATGCAGAGGGTTTCAGCACGAGGCGCTTCCCTGCAGCCCGGCTCACCCAGAGCTGACCGCTCACGTGGTAAGACGGCTCGTACCCGCTCTGCAACGCCTGGCCCCACAGTGCAGTCACTCCGCCAGGCCTGTGGCGTGGTGCCACAGGACCACACAGCAGCCACCCACCCTGATGCCACCTGTGGCTGCGGGCCAGGAAGGAGAGGCTCTTTCAGAGAGGACTGTGGGAATCGGGACAATAAATTGAGAAGTTTAGCAAATAATCCCCAGGCCTCTAGCCTAAGAAGCTTCCTCTGACCTGGAGAGAAGGGAAAGTATAAAATGAAATTTTTATACCTGAGCATTTGGCATCCTTCACTTTAGGCAGCAACGGGGCCTGTGCTCACTTTCAAATGGCCGTGTGACGCCAGGTCAGCAGGCTCTCTGGGGCCTCACTGTGGGGGCTGCATGGTCGCAGTACTTAGGGTGCTCTGTGCAGGGAAGCATTAACCCTGAGGCCCACACGTCGGACGGAGAGGTCCACACAGCCCGCAGCCACTGCGTCTGTCCCAGCCTTTCTGCGGCCTGGCCACTTGGACTCTGAGTTGGATAAAAGGAATGGGAAGTGCTACCTCTCCTCCCCCGGGGCCCCCTGTTCCCCTTGAACTCAGGGTCAGAACTCTTGGGAACCAGATGCCTCTCTGAGAACAGTCCAGCCAGCCAGCAGGACGAAGAGGTCACTTCCCCTCTGCCTGCAAGAGCTTTCAGAGGGGGTGGGCCGCCCGCCTTCCACCCCGGCCTGCCGCGCTGGGTAACGGCCAGGCGAAGCCTTTGGAGCCTGGTGCCCTGCTCACCTTTCACAGTCATGTGTGAAACAGCATGATCATGAAATGTGCTTATTAATTTTCCTCATGTGACACTGTGCTCTTCTGCTCTGAGCAGCACGTTAGGAGAAAATGATAGGGGCGCTCAGAACGGCTGACTAGCAGAGGCCAGCTGCCGCCCGCTAACCGAGCAGCCCAGATCACCCCAAAGGTCCACGCAGACTGTGAAAGGCACAGCTCAGCCACAGAGAGCAGCCTGAGCCTCCACCACCAGCACGGGCCCCGATGGATGGACGGACGGACGGACGGACGGACGGAATCCAGGAAGCTGAGGTCCAAGCTGGGTCCTGATTCCTGACTTGCTGCTTCGTAGCTAATTCATCAAAAGATACTTGGCTTCTCAAATCAGGAACATTTTTATTAGCTTCCCCTAGAGTTTTATGGCACAAAGCCATACCTAATGATTCTGTTTTATGGCCAGTTATACATTCAAACGGTTCTTTGAAGTCAGGCAGCAGGTAAGGCTCAAATCTTTGTCAAAGAAGATTCCCTTGTTCTCTCACTTTTAAAATGTTTATAAGCTTTCAAACAGTCGGGAGAGTGGTGAGCAGCGTTTCAGCAGGCCTCTCTCCTCTCGGAGGGCCCGGCGCCCACTGAGCCAACACGCCTGCCTTTACGGCCGGGTTCTCACGGGGGCTGAGGCTGCCGCCCTGGGACCCCACTGGGTGGCTCTGGGTGTCCCCGCCGGGAACAGGGTGGGGAGGGGCGCTGCTGGCAGCTACCGGGGGTGTGCTAAACATCCCACTGGGCACAGGTCCATCCCCAAGAAGCAATTACCTGATTCTCTGACCCAAAATGTCCAGAGTCCTCAGGTGTCTCCTCAAGCAAGCACAGGTCCCTAATCAGACACTAATCTCAGCGACAGGTTTTCAGGGCTAATGAGTCACTATTATTTTTTTTAATTCTTACATATTGCTGGTACCTATTTTGAATGAATAGGAGTTCGATGTTATCACAAACAACATAAGGAAAGTGGAAAGAGCCCACTGTGGAATCTCACAACACAAGAGGACAGTCACTGTCAACTAAACCCTCTCTGGGTCCCTCGGCTCTTTTTGAGTTCCACCCGAATAGGAATCTATCCACGGAAAACCACAAAAGGACCAATTCCAGCCCCCTTGTGCTACTGAACACCACCCGCTCAGCTGTCCGCTGCAGGGCGAGGCCAGGCCTGAGCAGAGCCGGGGCAGTGAGGTCCATCAGAACACTGGACGGGGCCGGGCCGGGCCCTGGCTCCCCACTCCGAGCGACTGGGACTCTGTCACTTTACCTCTCAGAGTCTGTGTTCCACTGATCAGCAAAGTGGGGACAGAGCTGCTTGCCCTCCCAGCCTTTCAGGGAGTCGTGTGTGTTAAATGAGGTCACAGGTAGGAAAATGCTTTATAAACTGGGAAGAGTTATAAGAATGTATGACGGTACATGGATAACGTTGACAATACATAGGACAATCAATGACAGCCACCAGTGGTCTTTCAGACTCTTGGATCCTTCTCACAAAATGTCACAACTAAAAGTGACTTTGGAAATAACCAAGCCAGCCCTTTCATTTTACAGGAAGTGAAGATAACCATTTCAGAGGTCAGGGGCCCCAGCCAGGGTCCAAAGGTTGAAGGGCTCAGGTCTTCAGACTTCCAAACAGGACTCACCCCATCCCCATGTCTTTCCACGGGTGGCACTTTCCCTCCCTGCTAAAGTCCCCGGAGGGAGGAGGAACATCATACACACAGGTTTTAGAGCATCCTGAACAAAGGAGATGAGTATCTGTTAAGTCAGCAAACAACAGGTACAAAGCGATCGTGTTCACTTACGACGTCATAGCCTGTTGGGGCTCGGTTCCGAGACGCCACCACCCCCACTCCTGTGATGGGATCCATTGATGTCTCCGGCAAGGCTTCTGAAAGGTCTTTGACTTCAGGCATGGTGGACTGGTCCTGGTTCCGAGAAAGTAAAGGAAAAATGAAACAAACGAACAGAAGTTCAAGCTGAGCATTTAAAGTGAGCAGTGCATGCACTGTCTCACACAGAACGAGCCAGAGTCTTGTGGTAAGTATCCTGAGCGGAGGTCCACACCCCTCCGCCGGAGAAAGGAACCCTGACCTTACCTGATGACCCTTTCCTCAGATCAAGAATTCAAAGCATACCTAGCCCTTGTTCTTCTCAAGGTAATGTGAACTCAGACCCAAAGAGCAGACCATTCTCAACTCCCCCGTCCAGCGGCCTGACTTCTGCACTGACATGGCAGCTTCTCTGAGACTAGCTCAGGCAGGCTCAGTCCGCAACCCCTTGCATTTCTCTGCCTCATATCTCCTTACAGCGGGGCAGACTTCCAGCTCCTCCGCCTCTACCACAAGCAAGGTGAACTGTTTGGTAGGTAGTTTTGCAAGCATAGAGGAGAGTCCTGGGCACGGAGGCAAAGGAATGGCCTACAATGCAGACTCCATGACTTACTAGCTGAGCAACTAAGAAGCTGCGATTCTGACAGTCTCAGAGTTCTGTGAAGGGCCCAGAGGTCCCCGGCACACAGCAGGCACTCAGAGGAGACTGGCATAGTTTGCGGCACACAGGTCCAGCCTAATGAGCCAGACACATGGTAGGTGCCGCTCCCTAGAGGACTAGCAGGTGTCTCCTTGCTGTGTTTAATCCTGTGGGTCATGCGTGCACTTCCTCAAAGCTAAATGCTAACAATGACCATCATTCTTGCTGGGCACTTTGGGAGAAAGGGAGGGAAAATGGAATTATTATTCTACTGCTGACGGCCTCTGATGTGAGCAGAGGAGACAGGTGGAATACAGAGAGCACCGGTCTGGGCCGCTCGAGCTAGTGCACCAGAAAGCAAATAAAAGAGGTAACACCTTATGTAAATGACTTTTAGTACTTTTAAAAGGACATGCAGCAAAAGAGAGCAAGTTAAATTCCACCTCCTTCTGCAGCAATTAAATTCCACTGGTGGTAGGTCTGCCAGATCTCTCAAGGCTGGTTACTTCCTGCTTCTAAAGCCAACCAAACAATGGCCTAACTAGACAGGCAGGAGAAATATTCTTAGTTCTCAGCCTAGAATCAGAAAAGGCAGAAGCTATTAAAAATGACTGCTGCCTCCTACATAGGAATGCTGTATGCAAGCCATCCATGCCATCAGCGCACAGTGGAACCCACAGAAGGCTCTGCAAACAGACTTGTCAACACAAAGGAGCCAAGTCTCCCATCAAGGCTAGGAGGCACCTGGCAGCAGCCATGCTCAGCTTCTGTTTCTGACAAAAGCCAAACTAAGTTGGGCTTTACTTAATTCCACTGAAAATAAGCCTTTAGCAGCCCAAGGCAGAGAGGGTAGGACACCATCCTGCATCGCTGTGTCATTTTCTATTTTCACATTTCCTTTGCTCGGTAGGTTTATTGCTTATGGTGCAGAGCCCTGTGCACCATCGGCATTAAGTGCCTATTGAACGAATACACACACGTGCCATCAAAGAAGCAAGGTGTGTACCCTGAAAGGTCTGTGCGGGTCCCATGCAGAGCAAACACTGATCCAAAAGGATCTCCACTTGAAAAATCCCCTTATTGGTCACACGAAAATAACATTGCTGTCGTTTGCAAAATATGGGTACCTAGTGTTGGTTACCAAAATGCTTTGCAATTAGCAACTCATTAACGGAATGTACAAATTCTGCCAGTGCTAAAATACCATGCTGTGAATTTAATAAAGAGCGTGCGAGGTAAGTTGCTTTTTTTTTTCTTTTTTTATTAAGCTAGCATTGCCTCTACTATCCGGAGGAGGGGGAGGGTAAAGCCTGGGAATAAACAAGAAATGTTTTAGATTGTATCTGCTGCTCGACTGGCATCCTCGGGCGGCCACAGCGTCCACGCGGGCGCGGATGCCGGAGGCTCACTCCCGCTCCCGCACGCTCACTCCCGCTCCCGCACGCTCACTCCCGCTCCCGCACGCTCACTCCCGCTCCCGCACGCTCACTCCCGCTCCCGCACGCCAGCACCCGGCCAGCCTGGTGGTGGGCTCCCAGAATGCACCGCAGCAGCCGGGCCGCGGGTTCCAAGATGGCTGCGCGGCCTCCCGCCGAGGCAGACAAAGGCGCGGCCTGCGCCCCGCGTGCGGCGGCCCGGCCGGCCTGGATGCGCCCTGCGCCCGGCCTGCAGGCGGAGACGCCCGTGCGAGGCGCCCGGCGTCCGCACGCACGGAGGGAGCATCAGGGAGGGTCGCCTGCTTCGTGCCTTCCCCCAGTCGCCGGCCCCGGGACCGGCAGCCTCCGTGAAGCAGACAAATGACGCCTGGCTGCGCGGGCCGGCGGCGACGCGGCGGAGGAAGCGCCGCACCAGCAAAGGAAGCTTTTAATGAGAAACGCCCAAGACAGCCATGGTGGAGGCAATCACTCAAAGCCGCTTGCCCTGAATTACATATTTTCTGACTGCAAATTACTTTTAACAGCCTCTCTACCGTCACTTCAATTGACCTTCCTAACAAAAGGCCATTTATTCACGAGCACTGCTGGGCTCCCTGGAGCCTGCAGCTAGGAGGGATGGCTCTTCCACAGACGCGGCCCGGGGTCACAGGACAGGCCTCCGAGGAGGAGAAGAGGCCATTAAAGCAGGCCTGCAGAGCCCACACACCGGGGCGGGCGGCGGGGTGAGAGGGGAACAGCGAGTTTAAGACCGAAGCTAGGCTGTCTGGCCAGAGGCGATGCTGGACTCCCAGCCACCTCACCAAGGCCTGCTTGCCCAGCTCACCCAGCATCCACCCCGGTCTCAGTCCCATCTGCACACAAACACTTAGGTGGCATTTGTACAGAACTGTGCGGCTCTGAGAAGCCTTCTGGGCTCCTTCTCCACTGAGGGTCACAGGGCTGGGATTACCCCCATTTCACAGGCACCCCATTTCACAGGCACCGAAACTGAGGCCCTGGGTTCCCAGCCACCCTGCAGGTCCTCAAAGGGCCCTCTCTGTCTCCTCCCAGTCTGGTCTGCTTTCCAGGACGCTGGCTGTATGGGGAAAGTCTCACCTCCCACCAGTGGTTTCAACGCTAATTATGTTTTAAAATGCCAAGGTTCTTCTCTCTAGCCATAGCCCAGTAAGTGAAGCAAGGGGGAGGAAAGTACAGAAAGATAAAAGTAACATGGGATTAATTTTCCTCACACCTCAGTTTCAAGATTCAACATTTCCCTCATAAATAATTTACAACAATAAAAATGAGCTAAGGCCATGTTTGTGTAGGACGGAGGTAAATTTAGGCCTAATGAGGGAGATCCTAGCACTGCACAGGAGGGAATAGTTGATGTATAGCCCCGTGCCAGTGCGATCGACAGCACACAGGGGCTCCATTATCAACTGGAAGTCGCAGGGCCAAGTGGGAGGAGCGGGGTGGTTGGGGCGACTGCAATCTCTTGGCTGGGGCTGCCAGAAGGGTCTCTCCAGAGAAAGCCAGAAGTTGATCCCATATTTTGGATGACGGGGTGGCCATGCTGAGATTTTTTTCAGATCTATAGGGCTGAGCCAATCTAAAAAGTGAATCGTTCCAGTAAATGCCACTAAGGATGGAAGGTGTTGGCTGCACCTGTGGGAGTCACAGCTGCTCTTCAGCGTGGAGAGGTGGGCATTGACCTTGAGCTGGTCAGCCTACTTTAACCTCACTGGTCATCTGGTCTCAAACCCCATCCCAATCTCCCCGCTGAGTGTGCAGCCAGCTTCTGCCAGATCACCTTCCAGGCTGGGGGCTGCAAGCCTTGCTCAGGGCATCTGTTGTGTCTGCCAGAGAGGATTCCTCAACAAGGCAGGGGTGGGGAGGTGGGGAGATGGGGAGAGAAAAGGAGAGAGAGGGAGAGGGTGGGAGGGAGAGACAGACCAGACTGGTGGGGGTGGTGGCGGGGGGGGGGGGGATGCACATACTGGACAAGAGGGGTTAGTTAGGGCGAGGCATGTTTTCCAAGCCAGGAGGAATTTTCCCATGCGTGCCCAGCAAATGCCATGCAACTCTGCTGGGTATAAGAAAGGCTGCTTCCGGCTCTGCCTGGAGTGCTGTGAACAGCCTGGAGGGGGGCAGCCCCTGGCACTGCCGCACCTCTCCAGTGCTGTCTTCCCAGGTTCACAGAGAAATGAACTATAAAGCCCCTTCATACAAACAGCATACTGTTCCCTTGTAGCTGATCAAAGAGTGACTACACAGGGTGCTTAATCCCTGAAAGTCAGCAGTGCTGGGTTTAACTGATGCTGAACATTGTTTCGGAATCAAAGGCGTCCCTCCCTGCCCCAGTCTGGGAGAAAACTAAACTACTGTATCACAGTTGAAAACTCAGGGGAACTTTGATATCATCTCTGTTTAATTTCCCTGGCCCTGTGAGTCTGGGGTTTATCTCGTTTTTATCAACTCCTGTACTGAAATCAAAACCCAACTAACAGCTTTCTTTTTCTTTCCAGTGAGACCCTTCCAGCAGCGGGGTGGGGTGTGGGCTGAGGAATTTAAAGTGCTTTCAGGGGGCAGAAAGGGGGGGTAGGGGGTGCTGCCTTCAAAGGAGGCGCAGCAGGAACCCCAACTCCACAGACCGGCCTCCCTGCTGAGGAAGACCAGCCAAGAAGCTGCCCACCAGGGCTGAAGGCGTGACTTGCACACACTTTTGAGGAGAGTAATATCTAAGTATTAAGGAGGGACAGGTTAAACGGGGCTACTGTAATTGAAATGACAAAACCAGTGGGTTAATTAAGTCCCTACAGAAGGACAAACTTGCAATCAGCCTGTTTGAAATCCAAAGTCAAGGGCACAAAAGACATCAACTGTCTGCTAAATCTACCAGCTTGCTGGCTGGGGACGGAGCAGAAAATGTTTCACTCGCCCTGGGAAACAGCACCAGAGCTGCCCCCAGTAAGAGCTATACCTGTGCTGGCACCCAGGGCTACTTTCCCAGGCATGGTGCTCTCCAGGGATCCACGCCCCTCTATGGGCTGGTGGTTACAGGCGCCTTTCTGCTGACAGATCTTAAGCAGGGGCACGTCCTGTTGACTCAGTGGCTAAGTCTGTGCTCTGGATGCTACAGTCCACACACAGCCCCAGGATATAGGCTGGGCAGTGGGGAAAGGACAGCCATCACGAACAACTAAACAGGTAACTGCTTCCCTCTTCTTTCTTCCTGCCTGGCTTCTTGCCTTCATTACTGCCTGTTTCCTTCCAAGAA
>RJWH01004618.1:0-78761 GCA_004363575.1 Solenodon paradoxus
CCCCCCCCCCCTCTCTCCCTCCTCTCTCTCTCTCCCCGCCTCCCCCCCACCTTATTTGTTGGACTGCTGTATAAGATTTACTTTGGGAAAAGGATTTCACAGAAAAATTGCCTTAAGTCACATTTTGTACTCAGGGAAAAGCTCTTTCAGGAATGAGTGAACAAAGCCTGAGGGAGCTCATTACAACTCCTCCTAAAGAGAGCTCTGAAAGATGTCCTTCCGGGAGCAGAAGAGCAGTGGCTGACAAAGGCTTGAGGAAGACAAATGGAGAACGCAGAGCACCTGGGAGGGGAAGCAGACATGACCATCAATCATACAGTAACATCTACTGGGAACAAGCAAAAGAAAACAGAATTAAAGTTCTGGAAAGAAAACATATGTCAAACGCAGATTACATGGAGCTCAAAATCGCTTGCTCTGACTGAATGGAGGATGAAGGCATTGAGTTCAGATTTTTGTATATTAAGAATTCATGGGAAAGGAGTGAAATGATGAGTGAAATGGGTGACATGGGTGGCCAAATGGAGCAAACTTCCAGTTATAAAATGAACAGGTTCTGGGGATGTCATGAAAATATGTATACCCAGATGCTATACTTAAAATCACTAAGAAAATAGATCTTAAAAATCCACATCACAAGAAAAAAAATTGTATCTGTCTCTAAATGAAAGCTAAGACATGTGTGCATAATCATATTATACCCCTGACACTAAATATATGTTAATCATAACTTATTTTTAAAAATCATGATATAATTTCTGAGCTGGTCACCAAAATATTAGGGCCATGATATTGGAGGTGGGACATATAGGCATTCTTTTTCTGTTCTTTTTATTTTTTAGTTTAGTTGTTCACACTAGTTGTTTACCCCCGGACCCAGGACTTGAACCCAGGGATATGTGACCTGCACTCCTTCAGAGGCAATCGATCCAACCGCTACTCCACCAGGGCGTGCCAAACATTCTTACAGAAGAGAGAAGAAATGAGAAGACAAAACATAAAATTAGATGCTAAATTGAACTCAAACATGTCAATAATTATTTTAATATCAATTATATGTACGCTAGATTATATATGTAATATACTTTAAAGATGTATACATACATACATAGAATATTTCAGCTAAAAGACAGATTATCAAACTAGTCAAAAAAATATTTGCCACTGAATAATTGAAAGTTGTACTTTACGCAGTAATTAGCCCTTTCATTGTTTCTGTCTTTGTACAGAGGAAATATTATCCAAGGCCCTTAGTATTTCCTCTTTTCTTGCACGTGATCTGTACATTGTCAGTCTCAGTTTTATGATCTCTGTGTCCTGATAGTTTGTCATTGACCTAAACATTTGAAAGAAAAGCACACCCGTGCAAAATAGATGCTGGAAAAAAATTAAAAATACAGCTATGAACATTTTTTTAAATGAGACTTCTAAGAGATAAGGTTACAGAACTGTTCCAAAAAGATACAGAGAAAGGGGGTGCCTTTACAGCAATATCAGACAAAAAGAGTATTTTGGTAAATGCTATTACGATGAAGCAAAGCTCGTCCAGTAATAGAGATGAGAGACTGTTAAGATTGAGGATCAATTGTGAGCATCACTGTGGTGACTATTCCCTCTCTTGTCCATCCTCCATCACCCACCCACTTGGGTGACAAGACAAGGGCAGAGAAGGCCTCACCTCTTCTGGCAAAGTTATCCTGTCCACCTGCTTATTTAGTGCCTCCTGGGTGGATACAAAGATTTCCCACACTATGTGCTTGCGCCTGTAAATCCAATTCCTCGGCCTCCTTGTCCCCGAAATTCCTTCCCAGCTCCTGGCCCATTAGCTAAGCGAGCCTTCACGCCCATGAATCCATGTGGAGCCTGATTTCCAGCCACTTCTCTGGACACACACAGAGGATGACCAGAGACGCTGCACCTGCCTGTGAGAAAGTGTCTCACAGTCACAGGTGGTGACCGGGTGGTGGGGTGACCATCCAACTCCCTGACATCCCTTGCTGATTTCTACATGAACCAAGCGTGGGCTTTCCCCTCCTGTGTCAGTTATTCATGGACGCTCCTATGAGACTCCAGTGTGAGGTGAGGGGAAATGTCAGTGTCAGCATGGCGGAAACTAAACATGGACGGGGTTGGTAATTTGACCCAAGAGTCACAGCTGCCCACACATAGTCTGGCACCTGCATCTCCCCTTCTTGCTCTGGGAGCTTCTCAAACCTCGTCCAAACTAGAAACTCTCTGCACAAGCTGATAAATGGGTCCGAGCCGTTTCAAAGGTGGAAACCCTACAACTCAAGAAGGCTACTAAGCATTGTGCTTTTTTCTGAGAGGTAGGAAGTATGACGTGCAATGACATATCCTTTATCTGGAGGAGTGGCCCATGGCGTCTTGACTGGGTCTCCCATCTTGCTGCACATCAAGAGCACTTCCTGCTCCTCAGTTCTGGTGGACATGATATCACAAGATGGTGGACCTTGTACTGTTCTACAGAAAGTTAAGAGTCCTGCTCCGGCCCTGCAACTCGGGCTCTAATAGGCAGCCGGAGAATGAACACAGTCCTGGGACTAAACTCTGAATTTTTACGTCTATCGACCACGCGTGAACACGAGCTGCTTCTGGTCTTTCTGACGGGTGTGGAAAAGACAACACTCATCAGCTCAGCCGCATCACACCATGTGGGCAAAGTCTGTATTGATCGTCTCGGATAAAGAAGCTCCATGTGGCACCGTGGCTGCAATAAGACTCCTGTATCTGGTGTGTCTGGTAGTTCATTGTCATCCCCCATGATCCATGTGGTCTTCTGGGAAGGGGCTAGTGATTTAAACTTTAGTGAATTGAATTATATGGAAATCATATGAAAAATGGGTGAGTTTCATGGGGGAGGTGATGGGGACCTCCACCTTGGCTCTCCTGAAGACCTACCGTGAGAGTGTCACTGTTCTCTGACGCTCCTCTGCCCCACCCAGCCCAGAAGCAACGTCACTTTTGACTTGGTATCTTGCCTGCAGGGCGACAGCGCAAGGGCTTCCACTTGACCTTCCCAACAGCTCCCAGTCTGTGGTTCTGTCAACTACCAGGTAAGTCCATTCCAACAAAACATTTAAGGACCCAGGACACCACCACTGGGTGGTTCTGTGGACTGGAGGACACACTGTGAAATGGATTTGGGCCAGAATCCATTTCTTACCTAACTCCCAGCTGCCCCTATCCTAACAGGAGGGGCATGATAATCAACTGGGACTATCTCCCACCGCCCTTGAAAATCTAGTTAGCTCCCATTTCCAGCGTGTGGTGACCCAAATGAAATACCATGGGTCATTTTAGAGAAGAACTGGAGGAGCTGCTTCTGTATGTACTTGCTTAATGGTCAGGCTCTTCCTCCAAGGGATCAGCCCCTCTTTACTGGATGGATCTGGGGCCTGAAAATTAGGTCAGGTCTGGAAATGGGCAGAGAGTCATGACTTTTTATAGCCTCTGTGAATAAATCCTTTTTTAAAAAAGACAATTCATGTAACATGCAATGTATAAATTCAGTAGTTTTTAGTATATTCATGATGTTTTTAAGTTCATCCATTTCATCACATATGTCTGTTCCTCCTTTTTATGGCTGAATAATATTCCATTTTGTGGATAGGCCACATTTTGTTTATCCATTTGTCCACTGATGAACATTTGGGTATGAATCCTTTCATGCCCATTTTGATTACGTATCTTTGGCAGTACCCTGGATGATTGCAACTCACACCGCCCCCACCCCAATCCCACCGCCCTTGTCTCTTTAAGGAAAGGTCCAGGAATGAAGGCAAGTAGGCAAGAGGCAGGAAGAAAGAGGAGAAAGAAACATTTTTATTTAGTTGTTTATCTTGGTTGTTCCCCACCCCCAGCCCTAGGATTTGAACCTGGATCCTTAGGATATATGTGGACTGCGCTTGACTGGAGGTGGGGAACCCAACAACTACTCTGCCAGAGTGCACCAGACCTCTTTTGTCCCTAGGGACACCTTGTTCTACTGGCCATCTTCGTTCCATATATCTCTGAAAATGAGAACACTGGCTCCTTTTCCCCTCATCCTGACCTTATGGTCCATTATGGTACTCAGGATAATTATACTCCACCTTGAGGAAGCAAGCGCTGCAGTTAAGTGCTGGCCTCTTGCTCTTGCAGGGTCCTCACTACCCCTGGGAGCCCTGCTCTGTGAGAGCATCTCCTGCCAAGGACAGCCACTGTGGCGCTTCTCAGCTCTGCAGGGCACCAGAGTCTCCCAAGGAACACAGACAGATGCAGAGTCTTCCCATCTTGTCGGGCAGACCAGTTCCTATAGGCTGCTACTCCAAGTCTTTTGATCATCCCCCTGCAGTCTGCCTTGCAAACTCTGGTAGCATTTCCCCATCACTTTTCTTTTTAAAAAGTGGGCCAGAGCTTTTTTTCAGCTTCTAAGAGCCATCCCAGAGGGAACCATACCGAGGCGTATCACAGCATGTTGAACTCTATGATGGCCGAATTCCTGCCAAGTGACAGAGCTCTCATTTAGCTTATCATTCGTCATCGTCACCATCACCAATCATCATTGTCATCACCACCACCGCCACCATCACCCACCACCATCATCATCATTTTGTCTCCTTTCATCCAGCACCTCTGGGATTGGCTCCCAGGCACTCTCATCCCAGCTGGTACGCATATGGAAGGTTCTCTGCTCCTTGGATGCCTTCCCAAGCAGGATGGCAAAAGTCAGGGTTCAGAGAGGGGAGGGCTGGGGCCCTGACACTTGAGATGGAATCTGTGGATGTGAGCACCTTGAGCTTCCAGATCCCCCTGAGCCCCTCTGCCTCTTGTTGGGTGTAACATCTTGTCCATTGCCTGAAGACCGTGCCATCCTCAAAGGAGGCCAGGTCCTTTAAGACCACGCCAGCTCTCCTCCTGGGCTCCAGACGAGTCACGAGAGCCCGGTGACAGTCAGCACAAACCAGCTGCCGTGACTCAGCAGACAAGGCTTTTACTAGGAGGACCAGGAGGCACGACTGGCTGCAGAACCAAGCGCAGGAAACAGCCAGGAACAAGGGAGCGTTGGAACCACGTGAAAGATCATGCCACCAGCACGGGCCAGTCAGGAGGTGGCTGCAGCTGCCAACTCGTGGTGTCCTCTCAGTAGTCACCCCTTCAAGACCTCCTCCTTTCGTCCTGGGTCTGCCCCCTACCACCCCACACAAGTGTTCTGGCTCCCGAGGCCCACTCACTGGCCCTGCTGGGTGGGTGGGTGGGCGGTGAGAAATGATGGTCTTGAAACTTTGACTGCAGACGTCTCCCTCTGTACCCCCACCATAGGCAGGGTCACCGTAAGTCCCACTTTGACTGGGACTGTCCCGGTTAAGCCACACTGTCCCAGTGTCCTGCCTGGTTTGAAATTCTTCCTCAATTTCAGTCCGTTTTTTTAAAGTGAATTTGGGCAAACAAACACCAACCAACCAACTCCAGGTTGCCCAGCAGGCCAATCGCACTTCATCTGCCTCACCCCAGTGAGGGCTTGGGTGCCACCCCCAGCCTCCGTCCCCACCCCCCACTGCTGTGCCAAGCGATACTCCAGTTGATCTCCATTTTAGCCAAAAATTATGGAAAGTCTAACTATAAGGGATGCCCTGTCAACACAGGAGGAGATTCAGGTGATGGTGAGGGAGAGAGCTGTTCCTTGCCTGTCACTGGATGCAAGGTTCATGAGTGTGGGGAGTTGGGCTGGTTCCTCAGGCCTGCTGCCAGACACAGGCATGTCGGTATGAACAAGAGTATTAAAAACTTTTTCGAGGTCAGAGGCTAGAGAGTGCTCACATGCCTTGCAACTCCTACTGTTTTCCTTCCCAGAGGAACTGAGGGAGTGGTCCTCCAGGGACTGGCTAGTGCGAGACCTGGATTAGAACAAGTTTACGTATCTTGAGCCATGAGAGCACTCTATTGGCCCTCTCTTCCATTGTCGTTTCCAAACAATGAATTCTTAAGATGTCCTTCAGTTGTGGGTCCAAGAATGCTTCATGGCTCTTCTGGAAGCTCCTTGATTTTGGTTACAGATAAAGTCAGTCATTTATCTGCATGTAGCAGGATAGGCTGGGAGCTGAATCTCTGTCCTAGATCAACGGATGCCTTTCTCTGGGTCAGTAAAATGAGGACCAGTTTGGCAAAAGTGACCCCCAAGAGCTGATTCTTAGTTGAGAACATCATCCAACTGAGATATCATGACCTACAGGAGACATTTATTTTGGTCATTCAGATGACCAACTTATTTTTCTCATTCAAGTTTGGTCTTCCTCCACAATCTCTGGCTCACAACTCCCCAAAGTCTTGGAATTTCTGAAGAGTTGAGAGTGATCAAGTTGTCTGTTGTTATGTTAATACGATGGCTTTGGAAAAGGCATCTAAGGATGGGCCTTGGTTGCCAAGCAACCAACCCTGTGATTAGAGGGTTGGAACTCCCAGTCCATCCCCAGACTGGGAGGTAGAGGGACTGGAGGTTGAGTTCAATTGCCAATAACCAAGTAGTTCATCAATCATGTAATGCAGCACCCATATAGTAACACAAAAGTAGGGGATTCAGAGAGCTTCCCAGTTGGTAAATATGTGGCGATTTGGCAAGAATGGGGCACTTGAGCAGAGTATGGAAATTCTACATCCTTTTCCGGTATGCAATCCCAGTTGTTCTTGAATAATATCTTTTGTAATTAGCAACCTAGTGAGTAAATGGTCTTCCTGAATCATGTGATCTGCTCCAGCAAATTAATCGCACAGAAGGAGAAGGTTCTAGGCCTCTGACTTACAGCCAGTTGATCAGAAGCACAGCAAATAGCCTGGACAATGGGTGGATAATGTTGAATTGAGCTGAACTGAGTTTGATTCTCAGATGCTCTGCTGGTGTCAAGAACTGCCTTTGATAGGGAGTACACCACCGCACACACTGGTGTGGAAATTGATCTTAGGAAGCCCTCAGACATGAGCACACCAGCAGGCTCATCGTGTCCTCACCCCTGAGGACTGCTCCTCCAGCAGGCTGCCCAAGAACACTGGCTTTAGTGGGCAGACAGTATGTCCACCCACCGTGTGGACTCACTGGCGGGAAGACGGTCTCTGTGACTGATCACTCAGCTCTGAGCTCCGTGGCGACAATGGAAACTCAGTGACCTACACAGCTGGGTTAATCATGAGAGACAAGCCTTGTTGGTGTGTAGACTCATTTGCTAGGGCCGCCATAACAAAATACCACATACGTCGAGTGTCTTAAACAATAAAACTCTTATTTTATCACAATTCCAAAGGCTGGAAATCCAAGATGAAGGTATACAGGGTTGATTTCGTCTGACATCTCTTTCCATGGTGTGTAGATGACCACCTTCTCCTGTTCTTACGTGATCTTGTGCGTGCGTGCATGTGTGTGCGTGTGTGTGTGTGTGTGTGTGTGTGTGTGTGATCCTAATCTCTTCTTTAGAAGTACACCCGTTAGATTGTGTTAGGGTCTTCCCTAGTAACCTCGGTTTGTCTTAATCACTTCTTAAAGCCCCTCTTTCCAAATAATCACATTCTAAGATACTGGACTTCAACCTATGAACTTGGGAAGGGGGACACAAACCCATAACCACGTGAAATTCGCATGTGTGAATTCACACAAGGAATGTCGACAAGCAATTAGTCTTGTCCTTCCTTGCTTGGCTCCATGCTGTCTGTTTACTGCAGCCCACTCTGCCCGAATGGCCATTCTCAGACAGCTGTTCGTGCTAGAAGAGCATGCTTCTGTCCCTTCTGTGTCACCTTGCTGCCTACTCATGGTCAAACGAAGTGCAGAGAGTTTATCCTCAATCCCATGTGCGAGACAGAGCTCTTAATGCCTGCTTCTTTCTATTTTTTGGAAGGAAAGAGGTCGCAATGTAGAGAACGTGGTTTTAGGAACAAAGGTAGGGCAGAGAAGACGGGGAAGACAGTCTTCCAGTGGCCCTTCCATGCCAGCCCTCCATGACTCCTGTACATGAGACATTGGACCTTGAAGTTAGGGTTCAGCTGCACTTGTGCACCTTAGGGTGTCCTTTACACTTGTTTTCCAGTGTCATTTCCTTCGTCTGTAAGCTGACATTGCCTTCATATCTATCTTACTTAGTTCTCATAAGATTTATGTGACAATTTCCTTCTGTCGTTTAGTGCTATGACTTGTCAGTACTGGTCATAGACATGTCCTAGTTAACTGGTTGGGGTTAGCAATGACTTCTGGGAGTACTTGCCTTTTGCTTCCTCACCTTGGGGTGAGCTCTGAAGGACCCTGGTCAGTTTGGGGCTGTGTCCACCACAGTTCAGTGAAGGAACTGCCTGGTGAGTCGTCAGGATGTCACCAACCCATAGCATTGCTGGCATCTAGGGTTCATCTGAGAGCCAAGATAATAGTGCCATCTTGGATCTCAGAGGAAGACTAGATGCTTTCTGTGCGAGCTCCTTGTGGCCCACCTGAGAGGCTGGCAGTCCAGAGAAACTCAGGGCTGCTCCAAGGTCTTGGGGTGAGTTGTCAAGAAAATAGGGATGAGTGTGACCTCCTCTGAGACTCCCTCCTGGTAAGAGGACAGCTGTTCCCTAAACTCAGCATCTTACAATACTGACACCTCAGTATGACTGGACTTGGGATCTTTCATGAAGCTGTGCTTTGCTGAGGAGGTTGGCAAAGTGCGGGACCTCAGAGGAGAAACAGAGTGGGGTGCAGAGAGAGTCCGTGCCCTGTGACCCTTAGGGGTCATGCATCTGTTGCTCACTCACTCTGCCTGTGTTTCACTGGGAAGACCTCTCATCTCACTTCTTCCCACCCTATCTTCCACCCTTCCTGGCCCTGAGCACCTCAGGCAATGCACCAAACCATGTAGCAGAAGTTTCTAGAATATCTTCCCTACTCTGGATCAGTCCAAATGGCCCTGCAAGCCCAGGTAGGAGCAGAAACTGGTTGTCCTTGGGTGGCACCTGTGTAATCCCTGAGACTTTAAATTAGTTAAAACTTAGAAGAGCACATGTTTTAAACGAGTTGTTTTCTAGACAGATTAAACATCATCTGTCTAGAAAACCTGGAAGATTTGGCGTTCTCTCCCTTTGTCACACACACTTTAGGGTCTTCAAAACTCCCGTGTAGTAAAGCAATCACTGCTGTCCGTCCTGTGGCCACCCAGTCACTTGCCCTGCAAACAAATCTAATGGCATTTCCAAATTGCATGAGAGAGACAAGCCCAGAAAGAGACTGGGAGATGATGGAAATTATCAGTGATGGGTCAGGACCCACCAGCAGGTACTGTGCTTGGTCCCCTGTCCCCACCAAGGACATATTTTAAATATATCCACAAATTCTTTGATACTTTTCCCATCATATGTGGGGCCTGAATCACTTCTCCCTGAGTGTGAGCTATACTTAGAGACCCACGGCGAGTGAACAGAATGTGGCAGACACGACTGTGTGACTCTGGAGACAATGTCATTAAAAGCACTGTGTTTAGTGTCTGAATCACTAGCTCTAGACTTCATGACCGCTGAGTGGTGAAGATACCCAACAGTCCTTATGAAGTGGTGTGCACAGTAAGAACCGAGGCCTTCAGCCAGCAAACACATGAATAGCTTGACCCTCCAGCCCCAGTCCAGTCTTCAGATGACTTCAGCCTTGACATCCTGACCACAACTTCATGAGAAATGCTAAGCCAGACAGAACTATCCAGCAAAGTTGCTCCCAGATTCCTGACCCCTGGAAACAGTAGGAGACAGCACTGGTTTAACCCACTAGACTTGGGGCTCACTGATCATATAGCAACAGATGACTAACACACTCCTTCCATTCTTCCTTCTTTGTCATCTTCTTCATGATATGCTTGGCATCAGACATTCCAACTTGGGGAGATACCTGTTCCGCTAAGAAAAGAGAATTTGGGGAAGGTCTTCTACTTGAAAGTGTGCTACAATATCTCAAATCATTCATAGGGTGTTTACCAACAAGTTTTCTTTCTTCCAAAGGATGGCAAGACCCAAGTTCACTCAAAGCTGTCGCCTAGAGCTGTGACCAATAGTTTTCAACCCAGAGGACACTCCAGGGTTCTAAGTTGCCTGGAAGGAGTGGATGAGAGGGGGTCATGCCCAGGGAGCCTGCTGGTCCCTCCAGCTCACTGCCTGGGCAGGGGCTTTCTGTCAGAGAGCGTAGGGACACACTTGCCATCAGGGAAATGTGCCTGGTGAATGTTGTCCTGACACTGACAAAGCCAGAGCAGCAAAGACCACCAGAGACCACCATAGCGGGCTCATCACAGCGATGGGAGGCCAGCCCTCCTGAAAGCTTCTTGCGGGGGCAATGAGCCACATCTCATTTCGAGGGGAAAGAGCACGAAGCAGAGGGGGGTTGCCTCCGCGGTGACACAATGGATGTCTGGCCGGGAAGGAAGATGCATTTTGTTTTTTCCACTGCACCTGTTTGTGTCTTTGAACTCGGTACTTTGCACAAGTGTAGCTTATTCAAAGATATAAATGTATATTATAGGTATATGTGGAGAGGGAGAAAGAGAGAGAAAGAGAGTCATGTTTTTACCACGTTACCAAACTCAGCTTACGTGTGTCCCAGAAGAAAACTCCGAGGTTGCATACATTTGGGGAACTCAGCTAATATGTTCCAACATGTCCCCTTCCTGGAACAGAACATGAGCATATTAAGACGCTTTACAGTAAAGAATCATGTTCCATCTACTTAAACCCAAATTTTCCAAATTTGTTCAACCACATAACTATTTTTCCATGTACTATAAATAGCCCTGGTTATAAATAGCCAGCTGTGTTTTATGCCACAAGGCTGGGGAACGTGTCCTTGACAACATGGCGCCAGTTACTCATCCTTCGGTGTGCAGGACACGTGGGGGAGGAGGCTGTGCCGGGGTCACGGTCAGGGTGGGGCACGAGGGTCTGCGGACGTGGAAAGGGGCTCTCCAAAGAGAAAACCAGTTACCTGTTCCACTGCTTCTACACAGGCAGCCTTCATTCCTTCATTCTGAATCCACGTCTCTTTCAACAGACACGGGGATTATTCTCTCCATCAGGGTCTTGTCTGGACTCAGGAAACTTGCCTGTAGGAAGAAGAGGTGCAGAAACGGCTGCCCATGGCTGAGCAGCACTGCGGCCTGTGAACCACAGCCTCTGCACTGAGTGGAGGAGCGCAGAGTGTGGGGCGTCCCAGGGCCTCGGGCAGCTGGTGGGCCTGCGGGACAGTGTGGTGTGGGCCCTCTGAGCACAGTTCTTGGGTTCCTGGGTGATTCGCTTTTCCCAGACTTTGTGCCAGCTGCCTCAAGCTACTGGAGGCATGGGTGGGGCTCAGAAGGCAGGAGGGAAAAAGAAGTGTGTGCTCTGACAGGATGGCAGTGTAGCAGCAGGGGCTGGGTAAGCAGGGACCCAGCAGCTCTGGGTAGAGACGGTACCTTTATCAGCAGTGACAGCCCTGGTCAGGAAGGCGTCTCCTCCTAGTTCCAGAACTAGCAACATCTGCTGCTCCCACAGCACCAGCTTCTCCCAGACTTCCAGCTTTTTTCCAAAGCCCCAGAGTGTTAATTTTACCTAAAGTCCTAGCTTCTCCCACAATGTCAGCTTCTCCCCAAATGTCAGCTTCTTCCACAGTGCCAGCTTCTCCCAAAGCACCAGCTTCTCCAAAAGCTCCAGTTCCTCCCTGAGCTCCAGCTCTTCCATTCTGTCAGCTTCTCCAACTTGGCAACAACAGAAGCTGCAAACTCTGGGCTCTAGCCCAGTGGTATTAGTGCTTCTCATCTGTGGGCACCAACCCTTTTTCCTTTTGTTCTCCAGTCCTCTCTTTCTCCCTTTTACTCTTTCATCCTGCCTATACCTTTGCAACCAGTTCTAGATCTTAACTGCCTCTGGTGAAACATCTACAGGGTTTCTCTTTTCCTGACTAGGACCAGGGAGGTGCAGTCAGGCCCTTCAAGTTGAGTCTCCGTGATGAGGTTGCTCATTGTTTGAGCCCAAATGCAGCGATGAGCTCATTGCCATGGTGAGTGGGACTAGTGGCCCGTGATATGCAGGGGCCTCACAGTCGCTTGACCATCACACATAGTCACTTGGAGGGAGCCCGGTTGGAGGTAAGACAGAGAGGAGGTTGCCACTCCAGTTGACCATGAGGGGACAACTGATGTCTACAAACTGGGGCAGCAGGGGGAGGGGTTCTGACTTCCTTGAAGAGCTTAGAAAAAGGAAGATGGAGAAGAGGAGGAGGGAGAGGAGGACCAGGAAGAGGGGAAGGAAGGAGGAAGGAGAAAGTCAATAAGCGAATAACAGTCAAAGGAAGCCCTGAGGTTCAAAAGATTCCATTCAGAGAGTGAAAAAGCAAGTGGCAACTAAGAAGAAACATTTGCAACACACATATTTGACAAAGGACTCATAACCCAGAATATAGAAAGAATGCCTAGAAATCAATATGACGACAGATAACCCAACAGGAAAAACAAAAGTTAAAGACTTGAGTGAACAGTCACAAAAGAACGTGTCCTACTGGCCACAGGACGTAGAGAGACAATGCCAACCTCATTAGTCATCGAGGAACATCAATTACATCTGCAATGTATCAAAACCACCATGAGCTACTATTTCTCACATGCTAGGATGGCAAGTTCTGACAAGCTTGGTGACGATGCAGAGAAATCAGAACTCTGCACATTGGTGGTGGGACTGTGAAGTGATGGAAACTTTGGAAAACAATCTGAGGGTTCTTCAGAAGTCAAACATAGAGTCACCCTTTGACCAGCAATTCCGATCCTAGGTGTGTGTGTGTGTGCGTGTGCGTGTGTGTGTGTGTGTGTGTGTGTGTATTTCATAAAAGTCAAAAAGTGGGAACAAACTAAATGTCTTTGAACTGGTAAATGGATACACAAAATGAGTGTGCCCACACAATGGAGTATCGTTTGTCTATAAAAAGTGGTGAAGTACTGATACTATTACAGCTTGAATGAACTTGAAAACATTGTGAAACGTGCTAGTCACAAAAGACCACATGTTATAATTCAATTTATATGAAATGTCCAGAAGAGACGAATCTATAGAGACAGAAAGTAGATTAGTGGATGCCAGGAGCTGAGTGGAAGAAGGTGTGGGGATACAGGGATTCTTTGGGAGGGGGGATGAAAATGTTCTAAAATGGACTATAGTGATGGTGTGAAACTCTATGAATATACTAATATCCATTGAACTGTGTATTAAATGCACATTAAATTTTGCATTAAATGGATAAATTATATCTCAATAAAGCTGAGAAAGAAGAAAGAAGGAAGGAAGGAAAAAACTACAGCGTAATAATACCAACACCCAACCACCAGAAAGGTCAGTAATGAAAAAGAATGCTGAGCGGTGCTGAGGGTGTGAAGAAAGCAGAGCCCTCACATGGACTGGGGGAGTGTAACTTGGTGGAACCACTTTGGAAAACAGGTGTGTTGCTCAAGCTGAATATCTTCACACTGGCAGCAGTTCCACCCCTAGGACCAGACCCCCTACCCACTGGAAATGCACATGCATCTCAGCAAAAACCAGGAAAGCAGTACTTGGTAATAATAGACACAGAGATTACTCAGCTACCATCAATAGAGTAGATAAATCTTCTTTCCTCACAAAAGAAATCTTCACAGCAAATGAACTTAAACCATCTCTAAGCACATACAATATAGAGGAGTCTGATCACCTGGACCTGAGTGGAAGAAGCCAGACCTGAAGTCAGAAGACAGACCGCTCAAGCGTAGGACATTCACATTAGGCAAAACAACGAAATGGGGTTAGGATCAGGCTGGTGGTTACTCTGGGGGGAAGTTGGCCTTGGAGGAGCACAGGAAGATTGGGGTGCTGGCCATATTCTGTTCGAGTCTGGGAGCACAGATGTCTGTGTGTGTGCACTTATGAGTCATATCCTTGTCTGTGTTTATATTATAGTGCAAGGAAAAAAAAACAACTACCAAGTGTGAAAAAAAATAGTTCATCTCTTTTTGAAAAACGTGAAAGAATACGTGTCACAGTGGAAGCTTTCCTCTCTGTAACTGGTCTGGAGACCTCTTGGCAACTAGATTTTCCTGTGCACACCAGCCAGTCCAGATGTCATTTGCTCCCTCAACTGACTGGGTCATTCACAGCTTTATCTGGGAAGGGTCAGGTTCCTGCCTGGTGGTGTTGAGGCTTCTCGTTGACTCTGCCCTGGATGGCTGGATGGGAGGACTAAGAGGACCCAGAGACTGCCCTGGCTTCCAGACCAGTCCTCACTGCAGTCTGACTGTAGTAGCTTGCCCTGGGCAGTCAGGATGAACCCCTCCCCTGAGAGTAAAGACCTCCTCTTCTTTGCCAATTGGCTCAGGAGCATGGGGATTCCAAGATAGCCAGGCTGATCTCAGCTTCCCATTCAGCAAAGTTGTGTGCATGGGTGGAGCGCCCCTCTGCAGGGTGAACAGCACTCCAAGTTGCAGGGTTGGAAAGAAAATACAACTCAAAGCTGTGATTTCTGCTTCCCAAGCTCCTGTTCCTCACACCTGAAGTCCTTGCAGACTGCGGGAGGCCGGGGCACTGATGCGTGTGCAGAGAAGGGAGGGTGGGGCTGTGGGGCGGCAGCCTGGGGCGAAAGGAAGAGCTCTGCAGTGGGATGGGAAGACCCGCTGATATTCCAAACTGGCCTCTGCTGGTTTGTTCTAGAACCACTCGACGAAAGGATAAGACCAGCTTTTCTACGTCTCTAGGGATGCCTTTGGCATAAGTGGAGCTTCAGGAGAGTTTGACTGGGGAGGAGGGAGAGCAGTGACTTTGTCTGCACAGTGGCCACTTTGGATTGGCCCCAGGATGGGTGACTCACATAAGCCAGGACAGACGGAGCCCCCTCCTCAGGAGGGAGGAATTGTCCCCAGGAGCTCCAGCTCATTTCACAGAGATGCCATCTCGGGGGAGCCTGGGGACAGTCACTCTCGATGGCATGGCCTGAGCAGCATGATAACCCGTCTGCTGAGAAAGGGTCTCAAATCTTTGCAGAGAACCCAGGGGACAGGCAGAGGGGAACTGTGTCCCCTCTGAAGTTGCCACACCCTGCCACTGGGCTCTAGGAAGCTCCAGCGTGGCTTTTTCATCCTAACTTCCTCTTTTTTGCATAAAGCCAGCTAAAACTGGTTGTTTGCAAAAGACCAAAGTCATGCATAGATAGACTTTTCTTGAAGTTAGGCTAGAAAACCTGGCCTAAGCTTGAGGACCTAGGGACCGAACATGTTTTGTCTTGTAGCATGTGCTGTGCCACTCACAATACCCCGGGGCTGCCTGTTTACGTCCTTGACGTGTTGTGACATCTTGGGTCTCTCGACGTGACCTGGGAAATTTCTTAGGCCACTTGAGGGGACTCACCAGGTTGACCCCATCACTCAGAAAGCCTTGGATTCATCCCTCTTAAGACGTCACGGCCACACTGCCTTCAAATGCTGCCACCACCCTGGCACCATCTTCAGGAGCCTCAGGTTAGCTTGTCAGCCATGGCCCCTGCTCAGACCTGGGATCTGACAGTGATGCTTTCTGAGTACTGACAGCCCAGCCCCTCCTGCCTGGACCTGTTCTGCCTCTGCCCTGTTGCAGCCGTGGCCGGCTGGACTCTCTGCTCCGGGCCCTCCAGAAGCGCAGCCTTTCCTATGCCCTGAGGGGCTCCCTCTGCCCCTGCCACCCAGGGATGCCCCCATTTGTGGCTGACCTCCTTGCCTCTGGAAACCCTCTGGGTGCTCAGCACTGTCCTGCACTGAGCCCAGTTCCACAAGCTGTTGGGTGATCGCAGGCTCCTGGGCTGCTCTCTCTTGTCGCCATCACCCCCAGCTCCCAGTCAGGGGTGGGGTTTCACCATGGAGGCCCTGTAGGCATGTGATTTACCTCAACTCAACATATTTCCTTGAGACAAAAACAGGATATTGGGATGGCAAAATCAAGACGGGATTATATGCTGGTGACTAAGGGGAGGGGAGGAGGTGGAGCAATCCGAGCAGGAGCAGAGCAGCCAGGCCAGCGACAAATAGGTACTATGTGATGCATATCGGCAATCACGAGTAATGAAAGTACTGTTCTGCAAGTACAATTGGCGATCGCATAGTAACAGCTTGTGGTCTGGTGGGACTTCGTGTAAATGGCCAGGGCCGGTGCGAGGGATTTTGGCACCTTAGGTGAAAATCAAATTTGGCGCCCCTATATGCCCCACTCTAAATGTCCTGTCTATAATATGTGTTGCTTTAAACCATCCTAGTGCCAGAAATGCGCAAAACCCCTACAATGCCAGAGATACCCCAAAGTACTTACCCGTGCTCAACCACGCGGCCATGTTCTGCTCCCTTTAAAGAAACAGGTAGGCCTGCGGGGTGGGGGTGGCGGAGAAGCCTCTTTCTGGGGCTCCTGCTTCTTCACAGGGAGTGGGAACAGCAATAACAGACGCAGTCCAGTGCAGTCAGCGTGGCCAAGGACTGTCTTTAACATGGGACACAAGAGACAGCTGCCTTGGGGCCCCCTCAACAGACTGGACCCAGGGCAACTCAACGGCCCCTTTTACCCCTCATGAAACATGGTTCTGGTTTATTAAAAATGGTATAAAACTGACATTTACAGTAAAGCGACAGGACAGTCATTAAAACAGTACTGTCCCGTTTAAAATGGTACATATGTTCAGCCTAGATTTCCTTCATGGCGCCTCCCTCGTCCCCTTTTCTGCGGGCCTCGGTGGGGGGGGGGGTGCCCTTCATGGCGTAAGCTTACATTCGGCTACAGCTTTGATCCAGAGGAAGAGCCACGAGGAGCTGGAGGCCAGACCTTCAGGCTCTGAGAATCAGTCAGGGAATGGGGGTGAGCTCCTGAGCTTGGGGTCACCTGTGGAGGGAGTGGCTGCTGCTCCAGGGAGCCCCCAGCAGGGGCGCTCCGTCCTGGCCTGAGGGCTCCCCTGTGGGTTCAAGCCATCCTACTTCTGGTGTCTCTCTTCAAATGACGAAACGCGGCCTCAGAGGTTGCGTACACCTATGTCTCTTGCAGTCCTGTTCGCAATGGCCACGACATGGAAACAAGCTTCGCGCCCATCGATGGAGCTGTGGGTAAGGACCATGATGGAGCTCTACTCAGTCACAAAAAGATGAAACCTTGTCATCCCAACAGCTGACTGCTGGGGACCAGGACTTCCTGCACTCACCGGCCATTCCAGATGGCGTTTGCTCCTGTTTCTGTCCGAGCTGACCAGGTCACTAACAGCTTATCCGGGAAGGGGCAGGCTCCTGCCTGGTGGTGCTGGACCGTTCATTGACTCTACACTGGAGGGAAGAGTAAGAAAGAGGAAGGGCCCCGCGCTGCTTAGGGCAGAACAAGACTCCAGAGACCGAGGTTAGGGTCACAGGCCAGCCCTGGAAGGGGCGGGAAAGTGGATTCACTTAGCCCCTGGCCACCCTGCACAGCAGCGGGTAGTGGCCTGGGGTGCTGGGGGCAGACTCGGTGTGCCCTGAACCAGCCAGCACCGGGCAGGGTGGGGGCTGGCCAGTGGATACAGTGAGGTGGTACCTCCAGGGAGTGCATGTGAAGGCCCCAGCCCCAGGAGTCACTGCCTGAGATTAAAAGGGGGACCTCCCCAAGGGCGGCGTGGAACAGGCAATCATAGGGCGTCCCATCGGGGGGTCCGGGAGGGAGCCGCGGTGCCCCACAGCTTACTGTCACTCTACAGTGACCTCCTGAGTCTCAGAACTGAGTCAACAGGAGGCGGCCATCTGGAGGGACAGCCCGGAGGAGGTGATGGGGTCGGTTGGGGGTGCTGTCAGGGGGTTGAGACAGGAAGAGGGTCCAGGTGAGGCTGACTTCTGGGAAGCCAGGGCACAGGTGAGGCCTTAAGAGGGGGCGTGGGTGCAGAACCGGGACCTTCTCTAGTTGGGACGCCGCGCGGTGTGATGGGTGATCTATCCCAGAAGGAGTGCCCGACGCACCGTGTCCTAATCTGTCTAGAACATTCTTCAGCCCACGGCCCCTCCCGCCACGCAGGCACCCCCAGGGGACACTGGGGCTTCTCATTTCTTTCCTAGTTAACAGACTCAGAAAGAGCCCAGGGACACAAAGGCTACGCAGAGCCCCCACCCCCACCAGCCCTCTGATCAGACTGTTGTCACCGCGGGGAGAGACTTGCTCAGTTGGTCGTTATGCTGAGAAACGAAACATTGCTTAACCCCAAGGAGAAACCACAAGAAGAGAAAAACAGGCAAGTAGCTGCAGCTGGGCCTGAGGGTTCAGCCTCATCTCACAGGCAGTCTGCACAGAGCTAGTTGTTGGTTAAATCCTGTGAGGTTTCCTGGAGGAACATTTTCAAGTCCCCAAAGACCCCCTCCGACAGTGAACAGTGTCCTTTGTTTCGGGACAATGGGGCCTGGGCTCTGGGTGCCTTTGTCATCTGGTTCTACCCTGGGGCCCAAGGCTCGGGCAGCCCTGCCCGCCTCACACACACCCCAGCCCAGAGGTCTGCAGCCCCACCTGGAACCCACTGGGCTTCCGCTGCTTCACCACAGAGCTCACCAGGAGCCGAGCCACCAAGGAGACAGCAGACCCCACTGTGGAGCCCCCAGAAGGTCGGGGTGAGGAGAGGCTGCTACAAAGGACCCATCCAGAAGACAGGAGGTCCAGCAGGGGCATTTTCATCTCAGGAGCAGGGCTCGTCGGTGTTGGCCATCTGCATGGGGCCCGCCATCTTGTCTCGATAGGTTTTCGTTGGGGTTAACAGGCCAGGCTACTGGCCACAGGCCCACTGCCACCCCGACTCAGGCCCACTCTGGTCTCCTCAGAAGACCACATTTCAGGAATCAGATGTTATCCGTGGGGTGGGTAACAGAGGCGTGTTTAAGGCCCAGCCTCCTTGGCAGGACCAGGAGAAAGAACCCAGGCTTCTCAGGAAGGAGCCAGGCACTCAAACGACCCAGCCCCAAGGCTCCTTCTGTCCCCTCCTGCTCTCAGGTGCTGCCAGGCCACATGCTCCATCCCTGTGACCAAACAGAAACTGCACTGTGCACACCCATGTGTACACACACATACACACATGGCACCCTCCCACACATGTACCCATGCACAGCCACCTTCCCCCATGGACACTCATGCACACGCACACACAAACTTCTGTGCACACTGCACTCACCAGCATGTACATGCACAGATGCACGGATCTATACACACATTCATTCACACGCACATGTATGCCCATTCACTCACACGCACATGTATGCTCACATGCCCTGGGGTTTTTCCGGCCCCAGAACTCTTGTCTGTTCTTCCCCTTCCTATGAGCTCACCCTAGTGTCACAAACATCTTGTGTCCCTAGTCACTGATGTTCATAGTCCTTTTCTCAGATGGATAACAGACACTTGTGCCATGATGGCCCCATGGTTCCTATGAAGTTGGCTCTGACTGGGCCCCCTGCCCTCGGGACCCTTTCTCCAGTCCTTATGAACCCAGGATGGTTGGGGGCTGTGAATTTGTGTGGGGGGAGGGGAGCACTCTGCCAAGATCCCAGGCAACTTGGCCTTGAATCTGGCTGTCCTGCCCATGAATGTGGCCCTAATTTGAAAGCACAGTTCCAAGTCACAGACCCAGGAGAGTAATGCCAGGTCAGCAGGAGAATCTTATCCAAGGACCACTTCATAATAGTCGAGTCTGGAGGGGCAGAGTCCCATCCTGAAAAAGTTTTCTCTCAGCATAAGGAACAAAAAACTTAAGATGGAAAATGACATCTTAGACCCTTGGAGCAATTTATGACAGCAGGAAGGTCCTACTGTCTGGGCTTGCTGGGGCCACGCTCAAGGTGGCATGGGAAAGGTGTGCCCCACGAGTGGAGTTCACCCTTATACTGGTTCTGTAACCATCACCAAAGACAAAACACATCATTTTACAGGTCATTCATCCTTAGAGAGGCTCCTGGGAGTTGGAAATGGGAATCCAAACAGTCTCCAAGGTCCAGGCTCACCGGAGGCATGCAGGCGACCACGGGCCTCTTGTCTCCATGATAAGCAAACCACACATGAAAGCAATGAGATAGACTTTGTTTAGAAATAGCTATTGCAATGGGCACGAGGGCCCAGCGTCAACAAAATCCAACTCCGTGAAAACAAGGGCAGGAGAAATTATAAAGGCTAGGATGTGCTGGGACCAGGAGCAGGCCACTTGGATTTGTTAACTGGCACTTATCCAGAGGAGAAAGGGTCTTCTTGTATCTTTACCAGGAGGCTGGTGGGGGTGCAAATTTGAGCAAGGCACCCACCCACCCAAGTTGGATTTTGACATTCTCCCCACGCCCTGAACCAGGGACTGGAAACAAGAGTTACTTCCCAAAATGTTTGCATTTCGGAGAGACAGAGTTCCAGAAACTATAAAATGTATTGAAGAAAGCATGCATCATGCGCTTCATGATATCCTTCGTTGAGAGGTCTCTGGGGACTCAGTGCCAACGGCAATCGAAATTGAAGAAAAAAATAAACAAATGGGAGTATATCCAACTTAAAAGGTTTTTACAGTAAAAGAAACTATCCTTAGAGGGAAAAGACATCCCACTGAATGAGAAACGATATTTTGTACATCATACATCTGACAAGGGATGAATATCCAAGATATAGAAAGAACTCACAACTCAACAAGAAACAACTCAATTCAAAAAAAAAAAAAAATATGGGCAGAGGGTCTACCGATGGCCAACAGGCACATGAGAAATATTCTTCATCACTTATTATTAGAGAAATGCTAAGTAAAACCACAATGAAATATCACCTCAGAGCTGTGAGAATGGCCTATATACAAAAGACGAGAAAAAGCAAAAATTGGTGACGGTGTAGAGAGAGAGGAATGCTCCTGTACTGTTGCAGGAGGGTAAGTTGGTGCTACCACTTTGGAAAACTAGGGAAATTCCTCAAAAGGCTAAAAGTAGGACTACTATATGCTCCAGTAATCTTACTTCTAGGTATTAATCTCTAGGTCATGAAAATATGACCTCAGAAAGATATTTGCACACCTCTGTTTATTGCAGCACTATTTACAGTAGCCAAGATATGGAGACAATCTTAGTGCCCATCAACAGAGGTATGGATAAGAGAGATCTAGGGTTATAGACAGAATGCTACTCAGCCACAAAAGGTGAAATCTGGCCATTCACAACCTGGAGAGATCTACAGGGTAATATGTTGAGTGAGGTGAGTCAGAAGGAGAAAAACAAATATTGGATGATTGTATCTATATTTGGAATACAAATAAACAAATAAAATACAATTAAATTAACCTTTGGACTTTATAGCAATGCTGAAGTTTCAGAGGGGAAGGGATGAGAGGTAGATATACCTATTATTGTATTTATTTAATGTATGTTTTCCTGTTCTTGTTGTGTGTGTTTTTTTTTAATTAAAAACAAACAAACAAACAAACATGCAAACACAAAACAAAAATCATAGAACTGGCTTCCAGGTCCTTGAGGAGACAGTTCTGGGTGGTGGAAGATTTATATCTCAAAGAGCAGAGAAAAATCTTCCAATTGCAAACTTTCTGAAGCCGGGGCTCTAAGAGAGGGTTCAGGGAACTATCTGCCTTCTGCTAGTCTTGACTAGCTCATCTGTAAATTGAGCTTTTTCAGGCAAGAACTCAAGACCAGAGTGGTCAAACCTGGGGATGTAGCCTTGAGTTGCTAGGAACTATGCTATGTTTATTCAAGGCTCTTAGTATGTGTGTAGGAGCTGACAGGCAGGGTGGATGAAATCATTTGTGCTGAGAGTCTGCAATTTTTAGAGATCAAAGTTGAGGCCTCCTTGAGAGAAGAGCCAGAGGGGCCTAGCTAGATGTTGGTCAAGGAGAGTCTTTGTCACCTCCTGTTGTGGAGGGATCCTCCTGCCACCAGGCACTGTCGATGGTCTTTGGGTACTGCTATTCCTATGTGTCACTGTTACAAAGCACAGGGGCCCATGGGAGCAGTGGAGAGCTCAGAGTGCTGTCCCACCCACATGCCTTAGATGGGTCCCCTCAGAGTGCAGCGTGGGGGCCCATGCTGGATATGAGTTACAGAAATAGCACTTTAGTCCTCAACCTGACTCCTTGCCAATTGCCTCTGATGCCGGGAGCACAGACACACCTTCATAGAAGTCCAGCAGCCCTGGGGCAGCCATGTGTGAAAAAGCTCAAGTTACCCAGGTAGGCTGGTCACATGGAGGACCGCAGGGTGCTGGACGGTGAGGAGAGCCTCGAGGACATCCCAGCCCAGCATCGGTTGAACACAGTCAAAAAACGTGAGCCACATCGGTGCCCTGTGACTCTCTCAGCTCCCAGAATCATGAGCAATAACAAGCCATTGTTTGGGGTGGGCCGTGCAGAGCATCTGGCAGGAGGCCTTGTTGGGTTGTGTCCTTGAACCTCTGGGAACCTGTCTCTGTGTTATTGATGACGTGGCAACCCTTAGGGCCACTCTGCGCCCTCCTGTCTTTTTTCATCAGCTATAAGCTGTGCACACAGAGAATGAGTTGGGGAAAGGGGTGAATGAGCAGAGTTCTCGTGGGGTTTTCTAGAAAACAGGGCTCTGTGATCCTAGGGAGCGGACTGGAGTAACAGCAGTGCTCTCTCTGCTGAAGTTGGGAGAACTCTGGGATTTCCAGGAAGCTGGGGAGTAGAAACTCTGGAGCTTCCGGTCTGGAATGACTCAGGGAAGACTGTTCTCGAAAGTCCCTGAGCACCGTGTGTTCCTCACGGCCCCCCCAGGTTAGGGTGGGGGGCGGGAGGGGGGGGGGGAGTCTGTAATTCAAGAGGGAAAGGGAACAGGGTTCCGACTGGGGGTCACAGGGAGGCTTAGTGTCCAGATCCAAGCAGACAGGAAAGAGGAAAGGCCCGGGGACGGGTCCGTGGGGAGAGAGCTGGTGGCATGCCCAGACCTGGAAATACCTAGCTGGCAAACAGCTCTATGGCCAGTTATTTTCCAGCCAGAAAAACAGAAACCACTGCAGTTACTTTCAGCAGGGAGTTTGAGTGCCAAGCTGCTGATCAAGGAGAGTAAATAGGGGAAAGGGTGTGTCCCTGGACCCTGAAGCCTCTTGTCTCTATTTGAGCTTCTAGAGGCGCCAGCTCAGCCTGAGCAGGAGCCCTCACCCCCATCACCTACGCTGCTCATGGACCTGCTGTCATTGTCACTGCAGGAGCCATCACCCCCTGTCACCACAGAACTGCAGCCAGCAGCAAAGTGGATCCGCCCTGTCCCTGACCTTGTCATCCCCTCCCAGGGATTTCTAGGCACCGAAACTGGCTGCAAGGGAGTCTGGGAAATGTAGTTCTCAGCCCCTTGACATCCTGAGGCAGGCGTGAAGGGCAGGAATGGAGCCCAGGGTCAAAGACCACTCCTTTCACCAATGTAGCTCAGCAGCTCTTGCATTTTCCTTGAAATTCTCCCGTCCAGCGGTACAGATGATTCGTACACTTGTATTCCCTGTGCAGGGGACTTGGCGTGGTCAGAACAGGGTGTTCTTGAAAGCACTGGGGTGTCTGAGTGCTGGAACCCTGACAGAGACCATCCTTCATCTGGGTTCTCACCCAGCGGCGTTGTACATCTCCTAGGTGGGTGTTAATGGGCTTCTCATGGGGCAATCATCTCATGTTGGGGCATGAACTTGGTGGGGGCTGGGGTATCCCTCCCCAGAAGACACTAAAACCATTTCCATCCTGGGGGTCAATGTTCTAGTCCCATTAAAGCGCTCAAAGCTTCTTAATTCCTGGGAGAGCAGGCTGATGAGAAACTGGGTTTCTAACCTGGCTGAGGCCAAGGTCTTGCTCGGGTTGACAGTTTAGGGGTAAAAGCTGGCTCCAGAAAGCACACAGTGGGCAGAGGTCCAACGCGTTCCCCAACACAATGCTAGTTCTAACGCTCTGGCTGAGGAAGGGTGGGAGAGATGCAGGAAAGAAGGTTTAGACTGGGCGGGACGCGCTGTGCTCTGTGGCCATCCAGAGTCAAGGACTAGACATGTTCCTCTCAGTAATAGTCTGTTCTGTGGGCATTAAGGCGCCTACTGTGTGTCTGGTCCTGGCATCTGCAGTGCCCAGAGGTGAAGGGAGCCCCTGCCCTCCTTCTGGCTCCCAGTGTCTTTGCCATGTCAAGGCCTTTGGCTCCCCGTAGGAGTGAAGGCTCACAGCCTTCCCATCTCTGCTCCCCCAGCCCTGGCCGGGGCTGGTAGTCTGGCTGACCTCAGTTGGTACAGCTCCATCAGGAGCTGCAAACGTGGCCTGGCTGGACCAAGAGCCAGGGTGTAATGGGCTGGTCACTGGTTCCAGACCCACAGGAAGGCCCTGAGTGGCCTAGGGTTCAAATCCAGCCCCAGCTGTGCGAGCTCTTGGGTTTTGCTCTCAGAATCCTCAACTACAAAAGTGGAGTTAATGATAACGCCAAGCCCAGTATGGAGGGTGAAAGGCAGACAAGTTCCTGTGGGGGTGGCACAGTGGCAGGCGTGGCTGCGAGCTTTGACCTCAGTGAAAACTGCTCTCTTTGCAGGAGCCCAGCATCCACGGAGGTTCTGAAACCACTGGGCCACGAGGTGTGGGAACAGGTGGGCTTCCTGGTACAGCTACCAGCCAGGCTGGGGAGGGAAGGGGAGTGCTCTTCATTCCAGGAGAGCAGGTCAGAGGTCTGGCCGTGTTGGGCAGGCCCCGATGGAAAGACGTGGCTACTAGGCCAAGGAGTTCGAACTGGTAATGTAAAGGCAGCCTCCAGGAAGCCCCTTCAGACAAAAGAAAAAACCAAACTGCAATACTAGGGAAGGGATGGTCTTTGGAAGGAGTCAGGCAGGACCAAGTGGTGAGGGCCGCCTGTCTGCGGGGGACTGGGTCTCGCGGGTGCCATTCGTCTTGCTCTGAAACCTCCCCTTTCTTGGATGCTTGACACTCAGCTGCCTCTGGTAGTTTCCAGAGGAGCCTGCTGGCTGCCCTGGGCCTCCATCTGCTCTTGGGAGGCCATGCGGGTCCTGACCTGCTCCTTCACGTGAAGCTGCCGGCTCATCAGATGATCCTATCCAGCCCCAGGGCTCTGCTGCGCTGTGGAGGCCTGCAGGGCCCGCACGTACTGACCTCGGCCGCTGGCTGGGCTTGCAGGCCTGGCCCTTCCAGTCGGGAAGCTCCACTCAGACAATCCTCTAGCTTCTGGGGCAGCAGCTGAGAGTGGAACCTTCATTATTGTGCTGCCTCCTGGCAAACCCTGGGGGCTAACTGTGACTCTCATCCCACTTTCTAAATCAGGAAGCTTGGGTTTTCAGAAGTTGTGCAACTCTCCAGGGAGAGACAGCCCGTGTGCAGGGGAACAGGGCTTGGCCTCAGGCCCTCCCACCCCAGACCCTTTGATATTGATCGAGATGCTGTACTCATCTGGCCAAACAGCGCCCCAGGCCTGATCCGGATCTGAAATATCTTGCGGGGGCCACCATCCAAGATAGTCCCCCAGCCCAAAGCAGGTGCTTTTGGAGGAAAGAAGATGCTTTCTGGGTGGTCACCCTGCCAGGAGGTGAGTCCTGGCCCTCTGGAACCATGCGGGCTGCAGTTTTCTCCTCTGTGAGGGCCTACAATGCCCGCCTAGACCCTAAGTCTGTCTCCAGGACCACCTGAAACAGGGGAGGCTCCTGCTCCAAAACCCTGGGTACATAAGGCATCTCTCCTGCCTAGACTGACCCTCCCTCACACCGGGCCCTTCTCTCTAGGGCTGCTTAGGAGGGTTAATCTGCCCCACTGGTCTGGAATGTTCCTTTCAGGGTTCAGTCACTCTGAGCCTTCAGTGTCTCGGAGAGCAAGTAGAGCACTCTGAATCTTTTGGACAAATGGACTCTACACCCATGTGTGAGAGAGCAAACACTGATATTAAGGGAAGCATGCCTCTCTTCATTCTCTTCGCTGGGGGCTGGCATGGCCCATGCAGGGCAATGTTATGGGGGTGCAGAATAGCCCTCAGTTGGTCCCAGAAGGGCTTCTCCTGGCTCCTGGTGGGCGTGAGGCCCTGCAGACCCTGCTGTAGCCCTGAGACAGGAGGCCAGGCCCCTCTGACAGGCCAGCCTGTGAGAACTGGCTATATCCCTCTCCTCGTCTGCACTGGGGTGCCAACCAGAGGCCCCAGCCCTAAGCAGAGGCAGTGGGCGAGATGCAGAGGGCCAAGGGACATGTGGATCCTGAGACTGCCTCTGCTGATGAGTGACAGGCGGCAGCCCGTTGGCCCCTCCTCCTGCCTCATGTCAGTGAGTGGCCTCTCGGGGGTTCTAGAGCAGGGTAAGGAACCTCAGCACCCCACTTCTCAGAGTTGTGAGGCCGCAGGCGGAGGGGACTGGCCATGGCTTTCTCCTCTGCATACGCTCACCCCCACCTCCTGGTGGCTGCCCAAATGAACAAGGAAGGAGGAGGTATTTTTATGATCGCAATACAAGGCTCTGGAATGCCCCCTCAGAAAGAGGATGCTGGGGCGGAGGGAGGGCTGCAGGGCCTGGGCAGGGCCCTGCAGGTGGTGGGTGGTGGCGGGGCTAAAAGAGGGCAAGGAGGCTTCCCCTCTGCTTGGAGGCTGGGGGCCCTGGGGCCGCGATGGGACAGGACACTCAGCTTGAGTGTCCATGGGTCTGAACGCCAGTCCATCCAAAACATTTGGGGACACATGTCAGCTGGGGCTCCCTGCAGGACAAGGACTGCGGTTCACAGCTGGAGAGTGGCAGGCAGTGGAGACAAAGCTGGGCAGGCAGCACGGGTGCCATCAGAGCACAAGCCCCAGGGCTTCAGGAGAGTCTCAGGGTCGGTCAATCCCCTAGGGATGGGTACGGTTTCTCATCTACTGTCCAGATCAGGGGAGGCGGAGGGGACAGTTTCAGACTTCCACGTGGCCCTGCCCACCCAGAGCTCTTACCCCGCAGGCTAAGGTGCCCCAGAAGCTCCACCCCAACCACCCTGAGAGCTGGCCCCACACGTTCCTTCCCATCGGGGGGCCATGGTGAGCCCCTGGCTTCCGTCATCAATATCAATTTGACATGTGTCCAGCCACCCTGAGAAGTCCGCATGTTCTCTTGTCCCCACCTGCGGTCATCTTAGGAAAGGCTGAGACCCATTTGGGGGAGGCCCTGGGCAGTCACTACTTCACACACCCTCAGGGCCTTCCCACAGAACGGCTCGCCTGCAGCCTGGTCTGGGTCTGACCCGGTTCACGACCAGAAAGGGGCCAAGCTATCCTGACTTGGCTGCACGCTCCCTGTTATTTCCTGCACAAGTTCAGCAGTGCCTTCTTCACTGCCTGTCTGCTCTGCCCTGAACGTGTGTTCTGGGATCCGGTTGGGCTCTCTGGGCGGCAGCTCCCAGCTGCTCCTTGGATCTTGTGGCTCCCAGAGACCAGTGCATTCGCCTGGCTCCTGGTGGCTCACTGCCACCACCTGTCCCTTATTCCACTGAGCCTCGGTTCCCGGAACAATCGGCACCATCCCACCACCCCACAGAGGACAGAACTGGCTTGCCAGCAATGCACACACCCTCCCCAGCACTCTGTCGTGTTGGCCCGCGGGGTGCTGAGACCCCTTCAGCCCCTCCTAGGCTTTCAGGCTCACGGAGACTTATGTCTGGTCCACGCAGGTCTGGAATTTCTCTGCGTACACAGTGGCCATCGTTCCTCCCGGTGTCCACAAGCCATTGTTGCACATGGTAGCATTGTCCCCTGGAGTCTTGCTAGGACATGAAGTTCCATGTCACAGTGCCCACAGTGATGGGCTTGCCCTCATCTCTGCTGCCACCAGCACCCTCAGGACCCTGTGCCAGGCAGCTTCTCTTGGACTTCCAGGTCCCCTGACCCCACAGCTCCCTTGGCCCCAAGCCCAGCCCTCCTGTTTGGACACACATTACCCAGGGGTGAACCCCAAGACATCACACTGAGTGGAACGAGCCAGACACAAGGGGCCAATGTTGTAGGATTCTACTCCGTGAGGTTCCTGGAGGCGCTAGCTTCGCGGAGACAGAAAACAGAATGGTGGCCAGGGGCCGTGGGTGGCGAGTCCGCGCTGATGGGGGCAAGAGTTTCAGTTTCGCGAGACAAAAAAGCGTTCTGGAAATGATGGTGACGATGTTCGCACAACAGTATGAAGCATTTAACATGACCCAACTGCCCTTTTAAAAGTGGGTAGGCTAACTTTCATGTCCTGTGTATTTTACCAGATAACATAGAAAGTCCTCCTCTTCCTTAGTGGGTCCACAGCCCCAGGCTGGTGGGATTTGACGCCGCCAGGCTGCCTGGAGGGAAAGAGGAGGCAGGTCCTGAGAAAGCAAGTGTCCTCTTGTCAGACGCCTGCCTGCACATGATCTTCCGGCAGGATGGGGGTAGGGCATGGCTGCTGCCAAACAGGTGGTCCCTTCTGGAAACCCTCCTGTGAGCAGGAATTCCAGGTTCTACTCTGTACCCACCCAGACCTCCCACCCCTGTCTTGGGGTCCTGCCCCTTCAACATCATAGCTCTGACCTTGCAGAGGGTACTGCTCCCCCAGGCCAAGAGCCCCACCAGCCCCATAGAAATCTCTGAGCTTCAACCTCTACACTGTCTCCCTCCCTTTTATCCCCCAAGGTCCCCTGACTGCTAGGGATTAGGGTTTTCTGGAATGATCTGAGGAGGTATCTGACTATCTATTTGCGGTCGAATTGGTCTTTCATATCTTTCTTCAACAACCAGTGGTGTTAGAGAACCGGTCTCACACCTCTCCAATGCCAGCAGGCAGGTCTCCTTCCCTGGTGCCTCTGGGACCCAGGTTTTCATTGTACCTGCTGCCTCAGCTGATCCTACATTAATTAGCCCTGGGACCTCTGGGGCTGTCCCAAGTGGAAGGAGGGAACCACTCTGTACCAATGGTGTCAGCTCTTCCCGGGGCATCGTCTCAGGATAGAACAACCCCCTGGGGAGGAATTCTGCTTTGAACCACCAGGGGTCCTATTTCCTGGGGTGAGCCCCTGGGCTCTGAAGAAGGGGCAGGTCAGGCCCAGCATCATAACCGCCTACGGCTGCCTTGGTTACCTGGGGTAAGGTTTGGCCAGGACCCTCCAGGTCTGCAACGACCCTGCAGGCAAACTTGCCAGCACCTGGAGATGGGTTTATCCTAGAAAGGTAGGAGAAAAGCCAAAACAGCTCACTGGGCCGCCATCCCACCGTGCGTCCACAAGCTCCTTGCTCAGAGGCTCAGCGCCCTGCAGTTGCCATCTTGAAATTCCTAATCATTTTGTCCTTGAATCTGTTTTATATGGGAAGTCAATAGGATAAGAACACGTGCTGGGTGAGGTTGCTGGTAAGGATTCTCAGCTGCCCACTCCTCTGCCCCCGATGCCCAGGTCATCCTTTGGGGGTCCAAGAGGGGTTTGGGGTTGAATCAGGCACACACGTCATAAGAGCAGAACTCTGGGTTCCTGCGAGGATCTGCATTCACCCCACAAGAGTCCCTGAGCCCCCAAAGCGCAATATTAAATTGAAATACGAAACAAAAGAACAACAACAACAAAAAAAAAATGTGACATTGCAGGAGACCTGGAAGGAAGGAAAATGTCTTTTTCCTGCTCTCTGAGCACAGGGCCCTTGCACGTTCATTTTGCCCGGGGATTAAAATGAACTTTGCACCAGCATCTGCCCAAGCACCGCCCGCCGCAAGCTGCCACACGAGGCCAGCGGGGTCCCCGCACTGGCTGCTGAATCTCACCTTCTTTCCATGGGGCTCTGTCTTCATCAGGGAAAGTGCTTCTTTTCTTCCCTCTGCCCCCCCACCCACTAAATGAGCCCCGGATCCCGTCCCACTCATGTGCGGAGGGCTGGAGGTCAGTTGGAGCCAGCGAGGGATTTCTACAATTTTCCAAGGTGGGGCAAAGAACTGATTGGGGAAAACATAGTCACATCCTGTCCCACCAACTTGTTTCTGTGGCTCCAGCGGTGACCAGATGTGGGTGACACATCAAGGGGTGACAGCCCCTTGCAATCCCCGCTGTGCCCTAGACATGTTGTCATGGCCTTGGGTGCCAGCTCAGAAGTGGTCTAATTGTCACCTGTTCCCTGCTCGGGGAACTGTGTGTGCAGGGCATCCATGACTGTGTTTTCTTTCCCTGGGGGTATGACAAATGAGTCCCAGCCCCCGAGTGCCAGAAATCCAAACAGGATGGGGCTCTCTGCCATCTGCCTGGGGCTCAGGGAGCCTCTAGGATGTCCCCCAGCCCCTTCGCCCTGCACCCGCCACCCCCAGCACACAGCTCGCAGGCCCCTGGGGACCCATCTGTGCTGTTTGTTTGGGTGAGAGCTCTGTATTTATAGTGGCCTCACACCAGATCTCAGCAGAGAGGGCGGTGCCAGGAGGGAATCAAGCAACAGCTGGGCACTAGCTCCAGATGACACACGAGGTGGTGGGGAAGGGAGGCAGGCTGCCCCCGCTGTCCTGGGGGAGCCACCTCCCCGATAATCCCTCCCAGGGCTCCCTCCCAGGGAGAGGTGGGAGAACACAGGACAATTGTAACAGATCATGTGCTGGGGAGGGAACCACACAGACCTGAGGCCGGGAGAGGGGCCATGAACGCGGCCCTTTGTCCAGGCCCGTCTGCTGCACACTGGGCTTGTGTTTCTTGCTTTATGACAATTGGGTGAAACATTAGACTGGGGCATCAATTATTCAGATTTCACTGTGAGGTCAGGACACAGCAGCCCTGGCCACCCCCATGCAGAGAACGGGAGTGCTGAGGCCCTCAGCTTCAGTGGGGGAGGCCAGGGGACCTCAGACAGACTCCCTAGGATGTGGTGCCTGAGGCCGTGCACCCCCAGGTCTCGGCTGCCCCCGCTTCTGTCAGATCTAAGTCTCCCTCACCAGCACAACCCACGCTCCTGGGGATTTTCTGGGCACTGAGAGGCATAAAACACCAGAAAGGACTCCATTTTCAAGCAGAACAATGTGCAGTGGAGGGAATTCTCTAGAGTGCTCTAGCCCCCATGGACTTTTTGTCTATTTGCTCAGAACCCTGTGTGGGGTCCCTGGCTCAGCTGCACTGCATGAGCCAGCAGAGGGTCTGCTGGGGGAAAGCCCCTAGTGCCTGTGAGAATAATGCTGCAGGTGTGGGGTCAAATGTCAGTGAGGTCAAGTTGGTTGATGGAGGTGGGCGTTGACTGAGTCTTCTGCAGCCAAACTGGTTTTCTATGTATCAGGTATTGAAATCCCCACCTATAATAATGGAGATGTCTTGGCCCCTTGCACGGTGAATGCATTTGAGAGATAGTAGCTTACATGGCTTTGGCTATTGTAATAAATATTCTAGAAGGAGTGGCTTAAACCACAGAAATTTATTTTCTCACACTTGTGGAATCTTAGTCTCCTTGATATTGGAAAGTCCAAGGTCAAGGTCCAAAAGGGTTCAGTTTCTGTCCTTGACCGGCAGCTGTCCATCTTTTGTCTTTGTCTTCACTTGACTTTTCTTTGGTGAGAGAGAGAGAGAGAGAGAGAGAGAGAGAGAGAGAGAGAGAGAGAGAGAGAGAGAGAGAGAGAGAGAGAGAGAGAGAGAGATGGATCTTACTACAGGGACACCAGTCCCATCGGATCAGGGCCCCATCTTTATGATCTCATTTAACCTTGATTGCTTCCTACGGGGACTCTCTCCACATACAGTCGTTGGCACTCAAAATGCGACTTTGGAGAGGGGGACACAATTCAGTCCATAGAAATGGTTATGTCTTTTAATGAATGAACACTTATAGCCACACGAAATACCCCCCTCATTGTAGTAATATTCCTTTCTCTGACATTATGAAGCGACTCATATTATCTATGACTTGTGTTTGCATGATACATATTTTTCCATCCCTTTACTGTTTACCTTTCTGGCATCTATATTAAAAGGGTATCTCTTGTAGATAACATAGCGCTTTCTCTGCCTTCTGTTTTGTTTTTAATTACTGATAAGGTTGACTTAAAATTTGCCATCTTTCTGGCTGTTTCTCCCTGACCTTTTTGAATTGCGTATTTTAAATATTCTATTTCCATCTCCTCTATGGGATTATTAATATATTTATTAATTATTCTTCTACCAGTTACTTTAGCTATATGATCTCCATCTTGGCTGTTATCCTCAAATATTATCACTGTGCTCAGTCAAGATGCAAGTTTTCAAATCATGTGTTTGCATTTCCTCTTCCATCCTGTTTTATCAAATACCCTGTTTCAACATAATTAACAGATCCATAAAGAACTGATGTTATTGTTGCTGTAAACAAATGTTCTGAAGAAACTTTCTCAATGCCAAAGATGGCAAATGGTGTTGGGTTGAGTTGTTGATTTCATTGCCAAAATGTTGAGTATCCTCTCTTGGGGAGAGGACCACAGCACTTCAGAGATATTCATTTGAATATCTTCCATCCAGCACTGTTTCTGGTGGCCATTATTATCTTTATTCTCCATATCTAACTTATCTTTTCTTGCTGGCTGCTTTTAAGATTTTCTCTTCATTGCAGGTTTTTATTTTTTTATTTTTTTATTTTTAGCAACTTGAACACAATGGTCTTGACTGCATTTTCTGTGTGTTGATTCTGCTTAGGCTTCTATGTGCTCTTTTTACTTGAGTGTTTTTTATTTTCTTTCACAAAATTTGGGATGTTTTCAGTCACCATTTCTGCATTTTATCTGTCCATGCCCTCTTTGAGGACTGAGGTTAGAGATACATTTTATTTACCCTTTGATATTGCCCCCCATTGAATCAAACTGTGTACGTTTTTCATTTTCTTCAGGTACTTTTCTCTCTGTGATTTAGTTTGGATTGTTACAGAACTTTGTCTTCAAGGTAAGTACCTTTTCTGCTGCTGGGACTCATCTGTTAAATCCCTTGTTGGTTTCTCAGATTTATATTGATTTTTAAAGTTAACATATGGAAAACAGGCTTCTTTTTTGTCTGTGTGTGTCACTTCTTTGAATTTTAACACCTGCCTGAGTTCATGTAACCACTTCCCGTTCCAGATGCAGAGCAGCACTGTCTCCTCCCAGAATCCTTTGGGCTGCATTTTAAAATCAGACTCTCCCTTCATCCCTAACCTCAGACACCCGCAGTGTGTCCTCTTTCCCCAGAGTTGTGTCATTGCTAGAAAGTCACACAAATAGAACCACAGGATGTAATTTTCCGACACCAGCTTTTTCACACAGCATATTGCCTTTGAGATTCATGAATGCTGTTCTCTGTGTCAGTAACTCAAGCTTCTTATGGCTGAGAGGCATTCTGCTTATCCATGCATCCCTTGAAGGACATTTGGTTGTCTCCAGTTGTGTGATTGTGGAAAGAGCTGCTATAAACATTTGTGTGTAGATAGATACCTACGTTTTCACTTCTTCAGGGAAAATAGCTAGGCATGGGATTGCTGGGTCAGAGGACAAAGCAAAAGTTGCATTCCTACGATCCTGGGAGTGATAACATAGTGAGAAGCCACTTTGCAGTCCCACCAACAATGTGGTTTAACATTAAACAAACCTGTTGCTTAATATTCTCACCAACCTTTGTCTGGCCCACCAAAAAAAAACAAAACAAAACAAAACTCGGAGTTGTTTCTTTGCATTAAGCTTTAAGGATTTTTTACATATTGTGGATATATGTCAGACATGTCATTTTCAAATATTTTCTTTCTGTTGCAGCTTGCCTTTTCATTTGTTTAATAGTTCCCTACATAGCGCAAAATGTTAAATTTTGTCAATTCTGATTTAAATTTTTAATGGGTTATGCTTTTGATGTCATGTCTAAGAAATCTGCCTAAACCACAGGTCATGGGTATTTGAGCCTCTGTTTCCATGTGAAAGCTTATAGCTTTACATTTAGAGCCATGATCATTTTTGAAGAAATTTTTATGACATAAAGGTCAGTTTCGAGGCTTATTTTTGTGCATGTGAGTGTCCAACGGTTCCATCACAGTGTGTTGAAAAGCCTGTCGTCTTGTCACTGACTTGCTTTGGCACACTTGTCGAAAATCATTTGGAAGAAAATTTGACAAATTCACAAATACATGAAAATGAAACAAAACACTCCTAAATAACCAAAGGGTCACAAAAGAAATCTCTAAGGAAATTAGAAAATACTTTGAGATTAGTCAAATGAAAGAAGTCGCAGCAAAACTTATGGAGGCCATGACATCAGTGTTTAGAGGGAAATGTATAACTGTAACTACATCTATTTAAAAAGAAAGAAGAGAAGAACTCAAATTAAAAAAAAATTAAATGTCCACCTTAGCAAACTAGAAAAAGTAGAGAAAACTAAACACAGCTCAAGTAGAGGAAGAAAATAATAAAAATGAGTGTTGTAATAAATTAGAGAAAGAAAAACAATACATAGCATCAATGAAAGCACAAATTGGTTCTTTGAAAAGATTGACAAATATTTAGATAAGCAGACCAAGAAAGAGAAAAGAGAATTCAGATGACTATAATTAAAATGAAAGAGAGGACATTCCTGCCAGCCTTGCAGAAATGAAAAAGGATTATAAGAGGGTTAATATGAACAGTTTTATGTCAACAAGGTAAATAATCTAGATAAAATGGGAAAGTTTCTAGAGTGATATAAGTTATGAAACTGACTGAAGAAGAGATAGAAAATCTGGCTAGACCTACTTATAACAAATGAAGAGAGTAAACTAGTTAATAATAATAAAAATAACTTTTCATGAAGAAAAACCTAGGACAAGATGGCTTTACTTGTGAATTCTATCAAACAGTCTTTAAAAATTAAATTTCTCCTATTCATAAGCTTGTCAAAAAAAAAAAAAAGTAATTGAAGAGGTAGGAATACTTACCAACTCATTTTATGAGGCCAGGGTTGCCATGATTCTAAAACCAAAGACATCACAAGAAAAGAAAAGACAAAATCCTTTATGAATATATTTGCAAGAATTCTTAAAAACAAAACAAAACAAAAAACCAACAACTAACAGGCATGCCCTGATGGCTTTGGAGTAAATCTGCTGGGCATAGTCTACATTCAACCAGAACCCGGTGCGAGTCTGGAGAAGCAGCCAAGGTGAACAACTAAATAAAAATAAATAAAATGCTTCTTTCTACCTCCTTGCTCTTCCTGCCTGCCTGCCTGCTCACCTTCATTCCTGCCTGCACCTTTCCTTTACCAAAAACAAACAAACAAATGAAAACAACAACTAACAAACCCAAAACAGCAGCATGTATAAAGGATTTTGTACAATGGCAAAGTGGTGTTTATACCAGGAGGAATGCAATCTCGATTCAACATATAAAAAGCTATCAGTGTAATATATTGTATAGCATATTTTCCTATTCATACGAATAGAAAGAAAAGAAAAAAGTTCATGAATATCTCAATAGGAGAAAAACATTTGACAAAACCAAACACCCTTTCAGAATTAAAAAAAGAAACAAAACCTTCAGCAAGCTGGAAATGTAAGAAGCTAATGACAAACAGCATCTATGAAAAACCCCAAACTAACAGCACACCCAAAGAGAAACTAACGTTTTCTTAAAGTGTGGAATAAAGTAAGGATGTGTACTCAGACAGCCTTGCTTCAACTTTACACTAGAGATCCTAACTAATGCAATTAAGCAAGAAAAAGAAATAAAATATACCCATATTGAAAAGGAAGGAGTAAAACTCTATTTGCATATGACACAATCTCCTGAATGGAAAATTATAAAGATTTTCTTAGGATGATAAAAATTCTTTTACCCCTGTTGAGTGTGTCATTTTTCTCAAACTGCTGTCAAGATTTATGTTTCTCTGCCTTTATATTTCACACTGTAATGATCATATTTTGGTCATGGATTTGCATTTATCCTGCTTAAGGTTTGCTGAGATTCTTGAATCTGTATGTGTATGTCTTTCATCTAATTTGGGACATTTCAGCCAGTATTTTTTTCAAATATTATTTCAATCTTTCTCGTTTCCTTCTGAGACTCCAATGGCACAAATATTAGATTACCCCACAGGATCCGGAAAACTTGTGTTGCTCTTTCTTCAAATTTATGGGCTCTTTCTCTCTCCTACATTTTGGTATTTAGCTTATCTGCTGAAATTTTTAATTTCTTTTTTCATGGCTTTCTGGTCTAACATTTCAATTTATTCTTTTTCATATTTTCTTTTTCCTTGCTGAAAGGGTCTACTTTGCTTTCATCTCAAGGGAGATTCCCCTCCCTTATGAAAGCATGGCTGTAATAGCTGCTTTAAGTTTTTGGTAATTCTAACATCTGTATCATTTTAGGATTGGGGTCTTTTGACTATTTTTTTCCTAGTAAGTCGAGAATTTTCTGGTTCTTCGAGTATAAGGCTCCTGGATATTTTGAATATGGTGCTATGAGACACTGTTTCTTGTTTAAATGCTAAGGAGATTCAAAGAGTATTGTAAAATCTTTTAACACTGAGTTGATTATGGAACCACAGCCTAGAAAAAATGGGTCAGAACCTTCAGTTTAAACCTAACCACATTAATGGTTGGCTGAACAAAAACAGCGCTCTCCTTAGTATTCAAACAAGAAACACAGTATTCAAAATATCCAGCATAAAGAGGATGCAATACACACACACACACACACACACACACACACACACACACACACACACACGGTGGAATACTACTGTACCATAAAAATGATATTTTGTCATTTGTAATAAAATCGAGAAACTTGAAGGCATTATGTCAAGTGAAATAATTCAGAAGAAGACTAATATTAAATATTTGGTGAAATGTAAGGAAATGAAGCAGATGAATGGGTATAAATCGATCAGTTGACTTAATAACAGAACTGTGGTTGCCAGAGGGAATGAGGTCTGGGGTGGATAGAGGTACAGGAAATGGTGATAGTATTTTTTTCCTTTTCTTTCCCTTTTTTAAATTAAAAAAAAAGGTCATTTATATTATTCTGTAGAGCAAAATTACCTAAATGATATAAAATATTAAAAAAAATTTTAAATAAATAAAAATAAACAAAAAACCCAGGGTCCCCAAGGAGCCACTTCCTTAATCTTTGTCCAGGGATCAACAGTTCATTCAGTGGAGAGATAGGATGAAATGTGCTGCTCCATCTGCTCCAGATCAGAATCATTTACCTGTGATTTTTTCATTTCAGATATTGTCTTTCTACCGCTGGAATTTCCAAATGTTCCTCTATTTTTATGTTTTTTTATGGTTTGATTGTCTCACTTCATTATGTGCTCATCTTTTTTTAAAATTCTTGGATATATTTGTAACAGTTCTTTTATTTAATTTAAAATTTTTGAAAAGCTTAAAACATTTTAAATTAATTTTAGATGAGAAAAGTGTGAACTGTTTCATCATACTGTTTAAAAAATCATTGGCTACTCTTCTAAATCGTCCTGTTATTTCTTGCTCTGTTTCTATAGATTCATTTCTCCTTTGGTGATGAGTTACATTTGCCCTCCTTTTTTGCATGTCTCATAACTTTGGTGTGCTGGATATGAGAGTATTATATTGTTGAATGTCTGTATTTTATTATTTTCCTTTACACTGTCACATTTTGTTCCAACAGCACTTAATTCCTTCCTGCACTGTTTTGAACGTCCCGTACTTGCTTTTAAACTCTGGTAGGCTTTTATCTAGGGTTACTGCAACCCTATTCTTTAGGTGTGGTTTCTGTGGGGTCTCTCTTGAGTCAATTCAATGTTCAGTTTTGACTTTTCAGAACGTGAAGGCCTGCCAGGCCTCTCAGTTCAGTAACACAGCACCTACATCAACCTGTGCCTGTCTCACCTTATACAGGGACACAATAGTGTCCACCCAGGCTCAAAGAACTCTGCAGATGTCGCAGCGCTTTCTGTCTGGGTCTCTCCTATTCAGTTCTCTAACCCACAAACCCCAGCTTGCTCTGCCTCGCCAAACTCCAACTTTTGTCTCCTCAGCTCACTCAACTGCTGCTCTTGCTAGGATTCCCCTCTCTGCCCTCGGGTTCAGTAAATGGTTGCAGGCAAGAAGCTAGGCAGATTTCAGGGTTCATGCTATTTGTTTAGTTTCTCAGAGGGCTCACAGTCCTCAGCTGCCTGTTGTCCAATGTCAACAGTCATTTCATGTGTTTCTTCCAATTTGTGCAGGAGGGCTCGTCAGATGCCAACAGCTCTATCACATGTGATTTGCTTATTTCAAACCACTGGAATCATTGGATTATCTGCTTGGACATTATGTAGACAAAACTCTAAACATCTTTTTTAAAATGTTCCCTCATGAAAGAGAGAGCTTCAGAAATTTGACTGGATTTTTTTTTCAGGTGGATTGCATTTTCTGGTACATTTTGACACATGTCTTAGGAAAGTCCATTAATTTCTCTTATTAGGTCTAATTTCTCATTAGAAAAAAGCTGCCAAACCCTAAAAAATTTTTCAATAATAGTTTTTGCAAAGGGGATTAAAGGTAAACTTGCATTCCTTATTGCTATTACAAAAGTAATACTTATTCGTCATTGAAAATTCAGAATGTCAAAAGATTGAATAATCGCTTGCAATTCCTCTCATCCAGTAAATGTTACCCTTATTAATGCAGTCAGGGTGGGCTTCATTGTTATCTGTGTAACTGAATTGTTTTGTATGAAAATTAATTTCTAATGTATGATCTGTACAAACATAACTTCTTAGCAGTTTTCCACATTTTTATTGGGATATACCTTTGACTAATAATGTCTACCTCCTTTTGAGCACTTACACTGGGTGAAGCTCTGTTTTATGTGGCTTACCTATTTTATGTCAATTACTTTATGTCATACGATAACTTACAGGATAAGGAATAATATTGCCTCCATTTGACAAATATGAGAACAGAGATCAGAGGCTAAGTGATGTGATTATGGTCACTCAATTGGTAAGTGACAGAGCCAGTGTCCCACTTAGGAACTCAGGTTCTAGAGAAAATGCAGTTATTTTTTTTTCTCTTTCTTAAAAAAAAAAAAAATCGGAGGAGTATTGCATCATAGCATGATACAGGTTTAGGGTGAGCCTGGCATCCTAAGTCAACATCTGTATATAATGCATTAAGCTCACCATGACAGTCTAATTCTTCCTTCACCGTACAACTGACCCCTTTACCCGAGTGCCCACCTTCTCCCCCTTCCCTTCTGGTGATAGCTACTTTAAGCCTATTGACTGCAAGTCTGTTTTTCAAACACGATTTATGAGGGTCCCTAGCAGGATGGGTCTGATGGAAGAAATAGGGAGAGGCTTATCAGTTGTTCAAATCTGCAAGCCACACTGACCCGTAGTATGCGGTGTCTGCATCTAGGCCTCGCATGGAGTGGATGAATTGACTACAAAGCTGGTGAGGAGACGATGGAGAGGAGGCAGGATGTCAGAGGAGTATATCTTGTTTCCGCTGGGCACACAGTCAGGCAGAGAGACTCCATGGTCATGACCACCCCCAGCCCTACCCCATAGGAGGCAGAATGACAGACAGGGACACTTAGGGACCTCTGTCCCCATAGTCCATAATACCTTCTGAATTTACCTGTTTGTGCTTAAGTTGATACTCATCTCACTTAATACATAATAATAGGAAATAGTTTCAAATGAAAGTCATTTCAAGAAAGCTGTGTTGCACAGATGTCTTGTAAAGGCTAGTTATAAAAAGATAGAAAAATGGCACTAAGAAACTTGAGACAAAAGCTAGTTACTACGAATAAGTTTTAATGATTTAAATTTGACCTTACTGATGGCCAGAGCAAAAAACTTCAAAAATAAAGGAGGCATGCCTGGTGGAGCAGGGGTTGGGCGCATTCCATGTCCATCCCAAGGTTCTGGGTTCATGTCCCAGGACCAGCAGGAACAACTAAAGTGAACAACTAAATAAAATAAAGTGCTCTGCTCACCTTCATTCCTGTCTGTACCTTTCCTTAATGAAGGAAAATAAAGTGCATCATAAAGCTCCTACTAGCAACAGACCCACGATTCCTGATCAGAAACTCTCGGGGGTGAATGTTCTGCTGAATTTAGAAATGCGTATTGGAGACCAGTTATAAAGTGCTCCTGTTATATATTAAGTTAACAGTCCAACCAGATCCCGGGCAGTGACCCATTACCAAGGTTGAAAGTGATGTTTTGGCGATGACACATGTCAAATATTCACTCAGATCAGACTGGGGCAAATTTTGCCACCAAATGAGTTTTCCACCGACTTATGGAAAAAGTCTTGTTTTTCAGAAATATGTAGACTTTGGAACTGCGCATGAGAGACTGTGGGCTTGTAATAGAAGCTGTTAATTAATCTCTTGGGGGGAGAGAACTGTTTTCCGAGCTCAGAAAGCTAATACCACACGGGCCTGAAGACTGTTGCACAACAAAGCAGGCAGGCTCTCCCATGGACATTTTACAAGAAATGCATTGTTTCTGTAAACTCTCTCCAGCACCAGTGGATGAGTCTGGCCTGCAGCCAGCATGGGTGGGGTGAGGGAGGGCCAGGCATGGAGACAGGTGAGAGATGACCTCTGTCCACCCTTCAGGGACACATGGTGAGGGGCTGAGTGTGATTGATACTGGCACTGACTCTTCCTGGGAAGGCAGGGAAGCCTTTTGGTGGGTAAAGCTGGGAGTGGAAAAGACTCAGGCTAGGTTTCTGGGGCTGGACCCCCCTCGTCGGTGTAATTTTATCTTCAGTAGGTAACACATGTGACATCCTGACATGGGCAAGTTCTGGGGAACCTGCCAGACCTTTTCTCTCCCTGAGTCTATTTTATCACAGAGGAATTGACTCACGGACCCCTAGCAGACTTCTGCTCTTATCTCATAAGCAAGGCAGCCGGTATCCCCCAGCTGTGGGCACGTGGGGAGGCTGTCATAGAAGGGTGAGTGGAGAAGAGGTGACCAGGCAGGTCAAGGATAAGGGAGTGGGGCAGGAGACAGCCCGGGGTTCCTCCAGAAGCAGAGCCTCAGGGAAAGATGGGGTCTGACCTCTTCGTTAGCATAAGCAGAAGAAGGGGTGAAGTGCACACCCTCAGTTCAAGCCACCATGCCCATGGATAGAGGGACAGACCTCTGAAATTAACCATCTAAAGGGTCCCCAGGTCTGCAGGGCACAACACCAAGAAAAGTCTGACTGCTCTGTGTACCGAAGCGGGGACTCACTGGTCACGCCCAACTATTGATGAAATACCATCTACCCGCTCTCTTCAAACTTATGTTATCACCATGGGCTGGAGGGCCAGGCTTACGTGCGGGTATAGTGGACTCCTTGACGTCAGCCCAGAGAAGCAGCCTGCTTCCGCTGCTCCCACGCCCAGCCCAGCACCCCCCTCCCTGCCCTGGAAACCCCTGGCCCACAGATATGTGCACCTACGGAGAACAGGCCCCGGGGAGACCATGGAGAGCCAGGACATGTGTGGGGATGCTTGGCAGGGAAGCCTCGGACCCTGCCTGGAGCCTTATGTATGGCCTAGACGGGGCACCAGCTCTGGGTGGCACGTCCCCTGGGTTCAGAGACCCCATACCAGTGGGGAAGGGCACAGTAGGAGGAAGTTTCTGAAACAGCATCTCGCCTTGCCTGCTCTGAGGATGGCAACGGCCTCCTTAGGGTGTGTGACAGGGAGATGCAGGGACGGAGAGGAGGGAGGGCTCTGGAGGGAAGCCCTGGGGTCCAGCCTGGGTTAGGAGGATGAAGCCCAGGGAAGTAGCTGGGCCTTGGGGTTTGCAGAGGATCGTACCAGCGCGTCACCTTGTTCTGTGGAGAAGATGCCTCCGAGCCCACCAGCCACTACCTCTCATGCCAGAGCCCAGAAAGGAAAGGGGTACGTGGGGTCATGCACACACGGGGCTTGGGGAGACCCCTGACCTTTTTGCTGGGTGTGTTTGATCGTGAGGGCCTGGAGCACATCTGCAGGGCCACAGAGGGAGTCCATGGATATGGGTAGAACATTCTTTTATTTATTTCTTTTTAACTTGATTGAAGGACCACTGCATCAGAATACGATAGACGTCTGAGGCGGGCGTCACTGGGCAGCCGCGTCTGCAGAGAGGACACAGTGTGTCTCTCCCGACTTTTCTCAGGAACACAATCCCCTCCAGGTCCTCCAGCTGTTGCCACGCAGGAGCCTTCTCCCTGCTCACTTTCATGCGGAGAGTCACACTGCAGCGAGTCACCTTTCGGTGGCTGGATCCCTGAACCCAGGGCGTCTTTTCCTCCTTGGCACGGAGTGTGGCCCAGGCTGGAGGCTCTGTGTCAGAACCCCCTGTGGACTGGACAGGGAGAGAAAGGGACCCTGACCGGCTAGCTCAGGCCTGGGCCCTGGCTGTGTCCCGCACTGCGTGGTGGTCCCAAGAGGCACCTCGCCCCACTCTGCACGTCAGGGCCGAGGCTCTGTGAAGGCTGGGCGTTTTCATGGAGGAAGGAGCCAGTCACAAAGTAAAAGCCGATAAACTGGGGGTGACCTGGGGCCCAGGTGCAGGGAAGAGGCCAGCAGGAGCCTGGTTAGACCACCTGGAAGAGAGACCTCCTCGGAGGATTACACCCTGTGTTTTCTCCTGCCTCCTCCCCCAACGGCCCCTGCGCCCCAAGGCTTGGCTCTCACTGCTCCAGTCAGAGCAGAAGCAGAGTCAGCTCCAGGAGGAAGGTGTGGGCACACCCAGCTGGCCCCCACTGTCACGTGCTCCCACCCCACAAGCTCACAAGGCCACTTTGTGTGGCAGCTGGGAGCCCGTGCCGTGTGTCTGAGGCAGCCCCCGCTGGCCGGCGGTGCCAGCTCTGGAGGCCAGAGATGCCAGGCGGGGGAGGGCGGGTGTGGCCCGCGTGCCTTCCAGGGCCCTAGGCCAGGCGCTCTCCAGGAAACGCCAGGCTGGCCAGGTGGCTCAGACCACACCGGGGACCCCCAGGACCCTGGGTGTGGCTTCTGGGGGGTGTGAGACCTTCACAGAGGTCTGTCCAACTAACAGGGCCTCCTGGGACCCTGGCAGCCTCAGGCCACTGGACCAGATCAACTCCGCCTGCTTCTGGGGCCCCGATAGCCCACTGGTCTCCGGGAAAATGAGCTAAACCAGGACGCCAATGTGTGTAAAGCTGAATGTCTTCTCACTAAACAAAATTTTTGGATATGTCATTTTAGACATCCTTTTCAAATGAAATAATCACGGTAAAGAGGTTGTTTTGTGATGACACCCTTAATTGACAAAATTAAAAGTTGGCAACTTTCTTTTCATCACTTCCCTGCCTTTTGACTTTTAATTTGGCTCCTGAAGCCCCCAGACACTGACGCCACAGCGCTGGCTGGGGGCCTTCCGAGAGAGCAGTTGGCAGTCCAGAGGCCCCTGGGTGGGAGAAGTTTCCAGAAACTGGCAGTGGGATGGTGAGGGGGGCGGGGCTCTCTTCTGGGCCAGGGAGAGTGTGGATTGTGGGGACTCCTAGCAAGGCTGGATATTAATGATGTGTGCCTGGCAGGGAGGATGCACCCCTGCCCACAGCCCTGGCCCCAGCTGGCATCAACCTCCACACCTCTGCAGAGCCTGCTCCCTGCAGTCTGGGTGGGGCTAGCTCAGAGCCCAGCTGGAGTCTGTCTGGGCAGCTGTCTAGCCAGGCTTTGAGGGACATCCCTGCAGCCCCTGAACCTCCCTTGGACTCTCCAGAGAGTCCCCATAAAGCTGCCTCTTTACCTTGTGTACTGGGCAGGAAGAAAACATGTCTGCAAGGGACCGGGATCTGCTGGTCTGCTGATCTGTCCATCGGCCACTGCTGTCCAGGTGTGGGATTCCTCTGGGAACATGGAGCCCAGACCCCACAGCACGTGGGTCCTATTGGCCTTGAACTGTGGCATCTCTGACCTGAAGCTGGACCTCAGTGAAAAACCCTCTGGAGGGAGGGTCCAGAGCTCCAGGATCTCCCACCAAAAGGTCTTGCAGGAAAACGGCTTTCTACTCACCGAAATATTCATAAATCAAAGCCGAGGGAATGTCTGTTTTGGTATCAAGCTTAATTTATGAAGAAATATCCTCACATATATTTATTTCCTTTTGCACTGAATTTACATTAAGCTTTTTAAAAAAATGCAAACAGGTCTTTCTATCTAGGTTGGACCACCCAAGGTTTTTAGCCCGGTTCGGTTCTTGAATATTTAGGTGGGGTCGCTTCCTAAGATGGACTTTCCCAGACTCCAGGAGAAAGGACCCCCAGCATCTGCCTCCCTGACCCTGATGGGGGAGAAAAGTAAAGAAATGCTTTTGAGCTTGGAAATTTCACCCTCTGCCCAGTCCAGGCCTTTCTGTGTGCCTTGGGGGTGGGAGGAAGAAGGGCACACTCACTGGCCCACAGGAAGCTCACAGTCTAGTAGGAAACCTTGGCGGGGGCAGGGGAGGGGGGCAAATGAGCAGAAATAGCTGAAAATGACCACACAGTGCTCAGGTTGCTGGGAGAGAGAGTGGGCAGAGTCAACTCTCCGAGAAGGAAAAGAAAGCTCAGGGGTGCCATTGTGCAAACCCGGGACGTGTCAGGGCCTTGAGGAAGTGCCTTCTGCAGCCTGCAAGCTACAGTCTCACTGGAGGGTCCAAATCACCAGGGATGCGCTTTTGCAGAGCAGGAGGCAGCAGAGGAGACACATGTCACCTCTCTGAGGCGGTGTCGTCATCTGTGCACAGGGGAGACACAACGTCATGTGCAAAGCACTCAGGGCAGAGATCCCAGTAAACAGAGTTTCAGGCTCTCTTCTGGGAGCGCGAAGCAAGCTGGGCACTGGGAGGCCGGGTACTGAGTAGGCAGGTGACTAGCCTCCAGGTGGATGGCCTATGCCCCCCGGTGACTGAAGCCCCCTTCCCTGCTTGGTCCCAGTCTAAGGATGAGGTGGAGTGCATCTATTTTGGGGTCTCGTTGCTGCAGGGTCCCAGGGCTGTCTCTGTGAGAAATGAGTGAAATGTTGAGTGAAATCATTCAGAAAGAAAAAGAGAAAAATACAGGATGGTTTCAATGTGGCATATAATAAAATGAAACAAATGGAACACACAAGTTCTAACAAAAATAAAAGGAATTGGGACAGGTTAGGGGACAGCAGGGATGAGGGACAAGGTGGCGGTAAGGGACACTGGAACTCTGGTTGTGGGTGTGGTGGGAAATAGAGACTGAGAGGCAATTTCAGTTTTCTAAATGGACTTTAGCATTGTGAATGAAAGAAATAAACATAAAAAAAGAAACGAGTGGGGAAGACTCCAGCTCCCTGCACCCTCCATGACACCCTGTGTCAAGGTGAAGATACTGGGCGTTTTATGCCTTTAGCATCAAGATGGGACACGGGCTGGAAAAGAGAACAGGAGAAATGGAGGGAACTGTCCTGGACAGGCTGCAGGTGCTGAGCAGGGTCCAAGGCCAGCCTGTCGAATCTCAGACAAGACCACTGAGGCCTGGAGAGGGCAAATGATTGTGCCCAAAATGCCCAAAGTGCCAGCTGAGCCAGTGTTTAAGATGAGATAGCCGATCTTTAAACAGGCGCAACCAAAAATAGAGTCTAATATCTAAATGACAGATGCTCAGTTTCTCATGGTGGCAGATATTCTTGGTTTGTTCAAAAATATGGGATTTCGGGGGAGAGGAGGAGTTGTCTTACAGCATACCCAAGACCACACCCATAAAGGTGGGTAGGACTGGCCCACAGCCAAGCTCACGGCAATCTCCAAGCCCAGGCCTAGGGTCCTACCAACAGCCCAGAGCCCCCCACTGTGCCAGGGCCCACCTGCTGGAAGAGGAGCGTTTGGGTCTCACCCCAACTGGGGGGTTGGGCAGGTGACCTCCAGCTTAGTTATTCCCCACGCCCTGGAAGATAGCACCATTCCTGTAGGAGGAGTGATTATCACCTAAGAACACAGGATCACACCACAGGGTGTCAGACACAGACATTTCTCCAAGCACAGTCCCCTGACAATGACTGAGAATATGACCCGGCAACGTAGCCTGCTAAAGATGTCATTTTATCTAAAACATCATGTGGATTTCATGTGCTGTTCATAAACTCCTGTGCTTACGTTTTGAAAGGTGTTTTAAAGCATAGGTCGTACTGAGTGCACTCTCCCTCCCCTGCCTGGGATATAGTTTGAGAACTAAGCTATTGAGGACCCTGAAGCTCAGTCCCTCCTCATTCTGGTCCCTTAGCACTTGGCACCACCTGGAACCTGTGTGTATGTGTGTATGTGTGCGTGTGTGTGTGGGGGGGGCGGGTGGTACCAGCAGACAGATTCTCTTCCAGCCCCCCACAAGACCCCCGATAGCCATGTCAGCCGCCACCCCTGTACTAATGGACAAGGCCAGTTTCAACAGAGGACATATGGGTCCCTGAGTCCATGAGGACAGAGAAAAGACTGCTGGCTGGGCTGGCGTCACCACATGCAGACGTCAGAGATCATCTACTGCCCTTCCCAACAGGGTCATCCTGGGAGCACTAGTTCCTAGGCATGGTTAGCATGTCCCAAGGGGAGGTGGACTTCTTGCCACGTTGCGGGAGGGGAGGGTCAGGGCAGGCATTCCAGGTGAGACTAGGGTGGCAGAATGACTGCAGTTTCAGAGCTGGAAGGGCTGGGGGTGTGGGGGTAAGGGGTTTGAAAGCAGGTAGACAGCACCCATGGGGACTCCCTCCTGGCTTTGAGTAGGCGGCCTGGGCAGCCCTTCTGCCCCAAGGAAATGCAATCTCCCTTCCTCTTCTCCTCCAGTTGTTATTTATCTGGAAGATGCTTTAGCGACAATTTCGGAGTTGCAAGTAGCCATTTCTATCGAAGGTAGTAGGGAAAAGAAAGGGACTAAGTTATCCCCTCAGGACCGATTTCCAAGCCAGCTCCACAGCAGGAGCCCCGCCCTTCTCTCTCCTCTCCGCCCAGGCACCAGGGTGGATACAGGAGGCCTAGATCCTCACTTACAGTAGTGAAGACTGAGGTGGGGGTGCTCCAATGTCACCGCACTGGCACACCCCACCCCACCCCCACCCGCCTCCACCCCCTGGGTTATGGAGGCGCCGCCCCAGGCAACCCTGCTGGAGGCAGGAGAGCCTCTTCCGGCGCTCCGGGGGCTGAAAATTACAATCGCCAGTTGTTGCCATGGTGACGGTTGTGTTATTCCATCACGGAGCTGTGTGCGCGCATCGCCGGAGACAGCCGGTTTCTGCAGAAGAGACTACCAGTGCCAGGTGTGTGTGTAAGAGCCGCCAGTGCCGCCCCGCACACCCGCTCCCTGGCACACCTCCCTCTGACCTTGGCTCTCGGACGCTGGGCCCCCTTCCTTTAGCGTTGACCGTGCTTACCAGATGAGCGTTTACTCCGCTGGGAACCCACGCTCTCAGTCCCCTGTGTCGGTACCCCTCATCGCCCTCCTTCTTTCGGCTGCAAAGTACTCTGTTTCATGAGTGGGTACTGTATCATCCATTTAACCAACTCCTATAAATGGATAGATGGAGTGTTTCCAGTCTCTGGGGGCTACAAACAAATCTGCAAAGAATAACCTTGACCATATGTCATTTTGCACATATGAGACTATTTGTAGCATAAATTCCTAGAAGTAGCATTATTGGGAAATGTGTGTACACATTTCTAGGTTTGGTAAATATTGCCAAACTGCGATCTGTCCTTATCAGTCATGGCATGCCTGCGGTGAGCCAGGCACTGAGCTCAGTATTTTATCTGAATCACCTCATTTCATCGCAGCATGGCCCAGTAATTGAAGTTAGTCCCATCCTCGTTTTACAGACGAGGAAACAGGGGCTCAGAGAAATTCCGAAACATGCCAAATCACCATCTGGGTTTGTGCCTGGTGGTGCCGGACAGGTACCTGAGGGTTCTGGGCACTCCGTCCCCAGCCATGGGGGCACATTCACACTCCATGTGCCCAGGAGCCCCTGGACAGGCCCTCTACCCCCAGTCTTTCTGTCTCCTTTCTATTTCTTTGCTCGGGTCCTTCGGTCCCCTGCACGGAGAGTACCCAGGAGTCAGATCTGGGGTGGACAGTGCTCGCCAAGCGCAGCCAGCGGAGGACAGTGGGGATGGAGGGACCAGCTCTGCTCTGGGATCTCCTGGCCTGGCACCCGAGGGGCCTTAGTTCATCTGCATCACAAATTGGTTAGCGGTCTACTCAAGCACTCTGGGAACCTCCTCTCCATCTGCATAACAAAAGCCATCACCCGAAGCCTCGCTCAGGAGGCTTTGTTGAGACCGCCAGCAAAGCCCGGCCGAGCCTTGGGAATTGTTCCCAGCTCAGGTCGTTCTTGCGTTCCGCAGCCACCCTGCAGACAAAAGCCACATTGTGGAGCCAGTGGCAGCTGCCGGCAGCTGCTCCGTGTGCCGCCGCCGCCCAGGGACCTCGAGGTTCCTTGGTGCAGACGCTGCCCTTGCTGCTGCTCTGGCCTGGGACATGTCCAAGTTCACACCCAGAGCCATGGGCCTCACCTGGGGCAGTCAGGGGGCCTGACCTCACCTCAATAATGGAGGCAGGGTCACTGGGGGCTAATGGTGACCCTGAACTTGAAGGAGGGAAGAAAAGGGCCCAGGAGAGCTTCCAACTGGTGACCTTGTGGTGGCGTGAACACTGTCAGGGAACAGAAGCACACAGGCATGCCTGTCCCCCTGCAGCCCTTCCATCTGTCGTCCCTGGGTTATATTTAGGCTGACCACACCTACTGTTTTAAATGGCACAGTACCTTTATTTTTTTTTCCTCATTTTCCAACCATCCTGTCATTTTAATATAAATGACAATTTTGACCTGTTTTTAATAAGCCTGAGCCATCTTTAATGCAGGACAAAGGGGGCAGTTGAGCTGCCCTGGGCCCAGTCTGTTGAGGGAGCCCCAAAATAGCTGTCGCTTTTGCGCTGGGTTAAAAGTGGCCCTTTCCAGCGCAGACTCTGATGGGCTTCAGTTGCTACTGCTGTTCCCATCCCCTGTAAGTAAACATGTGCCATGTGGGAAGAGAATCTCCCCCCCCCCCCGCCCCCTGCACACCTGCTTCTTCAGAGGGAAAAGAACACCACAGTGTGATCAAGCCACAGGTAAGGACTATGGGGGTCATATCCGGCATTGTGGGGGTTATTGACCATTTCTGGCACTGGGATGGTTAAAACAGCATGTGTTTTAGGAAGGATATTTACAGTGGGGCTTCTAGAGGAGCCAAATTTGTTTTTTACCTCAAGTGCCAAAATTCCCTATAACGGCCCTAGCTGTTTGTATGAAGTCTCACCAGACCTCAAGTTGTCACTATGCAATCACCAATAGTCCTTACAGCAATAGGAATTGTCACTGGCCTGGCTGCTGGGCTGCTCAGATTGCTCCACCTCCTCCCCTCCCCTTAGTCACCAGCACGTAACCCCATCCTGTTTTTTGCCATCTCAACCTCCTGTTTTTGTCTCAAGGAAATATGGTCAGCCTAGTTATATCTCTTTACAGTCAGCTGGTGATTTAGCAGCCAAAGGTGCACCCGGGTTACTCGTCCTGGTCCTCCAGTTCACACTGACCTCTGCCTCCCCAGGGCTCCCACTGCCCAGTGCCCCGGAGGCCTAGCTGAGAGGTTGCTTGCAAATGGGCTCCACTGAACTGCAGGGCTCAACCCACTGGAAGGCAGAACCAGCTCTGCTTGCTGCCACCTTCACTCTGAGACTGTGCCATCAGAGGTTCTTAGTAAAAGAGAAAAGACATGAGAAAAGAAAAGAAGAGGAAAAAAAATCCCCACTGCCCACAGTATGTTGATGTTCCATTCACAGCAGATGTTTTCCTCACTTTGAGATGCAGAAGCAGGCTCAGAGATGCTCATTAGTGGGCCCAGCGTCACACAGCAGTCCAGCGAGGTTTAAATGACACAAACCCTGAAGGTCTGCCCTCCCAGCCATCCTGGTTCACCCCAGTTCCTTTCCTCTGTTTGAGCACCTCAGCCTTCTCCCCTCCCTCCACTCCATCCCCATGACATCCAGTTGCCTGGGCAGCACACAGGGACTCTGTGAGTCCCTATGTCAAGGACTTTCTCAGCACATGACCCTCTGCCCTTGCCAAGCTCGCTGGGGTCCCTGCCATCAGCATGTATCACCTGCCTCCTGGAGCAGTGTCAGTCAGCTGGCCCTGGGCACACCTCATTTCTGGCCGCTTTGACATCATGCCCAAATTTCTTCCTTACCCAAGTGGACCCACAAGTCCCCACAAGCAGCCTTACTCATGACATTACCAGGAGCCTTCCCAGCTCTGGCCAGGCTCCTCGGCTGTCTGTCTCTCACATGAGAGAGGAAGACAGAGAAGAGAGGAGAAAAGAGAGTGAAAAGGGGTGGAGAGGGAGAAGGAGAGGGAGAGAAATGGGGGCAAGGAGAAGGGAGAGGGAGGGAGTGAGTGGAGGGAGAGGAAGAGGAGAAAGGGGGGAAGAAATGAGAGGGGGAGGGAGAGGGAGAAGATGGGGAGGGGGAAGGAGAGGGGGAGGGAGTAAGAGATCCCACGTCTCCTCCTCTTTTTATAAGGGCATTAATTCCATCATGGGGACCCCATTGTTATCATTTCATTTAAACCTAATCACCTCCCAAAGGTCCTACCTCCCAAAGCCATTACACTGGGGATTAGGGTTTTGGTGTAGGGGATCAGGGCAAGTGGGGATGCCGCTCAGCCCATAGTGTAACACAGTATAACAGTCCCCTTACTGGGATGGGATAAGAAGCTTGAGTGCCTGGTTTCAGCAATGAGTAGGAATATGCAGACTGTTGATGAGTGATCACCAGTTTCTAACTTAATCTGCTTCCTGGAGTGCCATTCGTGGAGGGGGGGGGGGCGGGCGGCGGGTGTTCTTTCATGCATTATCTGTAAGAAAGGATAAGCTGGTGACAGGGTGGGTCAGAGCCCCAGAAGGCTGTGGGCATGAGGATAGCCCTGTGGTTTGAGGGAGCTGAGGGTGAGGCCCAAGGCCTGAGGTCTTGGGACCAAATCTTTTAAAGGCAGAAAAAGTCATGGTGCCTTTGTCAGGGCTCAGCTCCATCTCTTGAGAGCCAGGCAAGGAGGGCACAATAGGAGACAATGGTCCCTCACTGTCCCCCCACCCGGTGTTTCAGAGACCCACCCACGCTGGGGAACATTTCGGGTGAGAGTGTGGGGCTGTGAGAAAAATCTGGATCCTAAAGAAGAGATGTGTGGCTGCAGTAGGGTCTGAGGTTCTGCACCGCTCCCCAACTGATGAGGGTTCGCAAGGGTAATGCTGGCTGCTTGGCTTCTCAAGAAGCAAGTCTTTTATTTTCTGGAATATGTTGGGGTGAGGTCAACACTTTAAAATGGTCCAGAAACACAATAGCTAGATGGAGAGAGAAGCGGGAAACACGTGGCCCAGACTCAACAGCTGGCAAATCTGTGTCAAGGGTGCTCATGGTGATGCTCTTTCAGGTTTCTGGATGGTTGGAAATTTCCCAAATAACATACTGGGGAGAAAAGCTGGAGCTGTTTGGCCTCCTGCTCTGGCCACTGAGTTTGAGGGTGGAAGGCCCAGGCATTCTGAATGTGGCTCCTCGCACACACTGCCCTTCTGCTAACATCACTGGGTGTCCCCTGCCAGCCAAGCACTGTACGAGCCTTCTAATGCCCTGTGACAGCCCACAGCAGAGGCAGGAGGGTGCTTCCAATTGTAGAGTGAGGATGACAGGTGGTAGAAGCTGAGAATTGGCTGCCCCCTCCCCTCCCACCTCTGCACCTTGCCCCCCTCCCACCTCTCAAGAAACTCCCTGGACCCAGCTGCCAACCTCTCACCTTGCTCCCCCTGCGGCAAAGCATTGCTGATACCTTCCCTGGGAGCCCCTCTGCTGAGCAGGACCTCAAGGAGGCCCGAGACCCACCCACCAGCAGGGCTGCCCAGCCAGCCACCAGATCCCGCTTCCTGGGGCCATGTCCCTGGGGACTCGGAGAAGCAGAGCCTGTGAGAGGAAGCCCCCCAGGGTGGCAGGAGCCCAAGGTGCCAAGCAAGTGAAGAGGAGCAGCCACTGTTTGCAGAGGAATGGAGAGGTAGCTGTCCAGCAGATGCCCTAGGACAGACAGCCAGCCACTTCTCCCATCCGAGCATCTGACTGTTGAACTTCCCCAGGCCTTGTCCTTCCAGGCTTTCCCATGGGGAAGCCCTCAAGGTCCCCAGGGCTCTGCTCATATGCAGAGGGTCACTCCTGCTGCAGGCGGGGTGCCAGAGAGAGGCTGTGCCTGCAAGAAGTCTGTGTGTAGGAGAGGAAGTGCCCCTCTTCTGTCTCACGGAAGCAGTCGGAGGGCAGCAACAAGATAGGTGCAGGGTCCTTCTGTCCTGCAGGAGGTCTCCAGCACTCCAGAGAAGCTCTGGGTGCAAGCGGTGGGTGCAGGGAGAGTGTAAGGCAGCAAGGCTTACTCCCCAATTTGCAAGTTTTCTCAAAGTCTCAGGGACTCCATGGGCAAGCAGCAAGAGGTATTCCAGCTCCCAGGGAGACAGGAAAGTCAGGAATTTGGCTCCCCCTTCCCTGCCCTCATCTCTGCCACAAAGGTCCATATCTGGGGGGCAGTGAGGCTGTGAGTGGGGGTCACTCTCAGTGTGTCCCTCTGGGAAGCAGCTTTGGGTCTGGTGTAGGAGCTGACCCTGGAAACACAGAAATTTGTCCCTTGCCAGACTGATTCCATGAACACGGATTTTTTAAACAGGAGATAGGTCTCACCCTTTCACTTGTGAAAGTTTAGTTTATCTTTAAAAAGAAGAAAATAGCTTTTGTCTCAAAAAGATCTTCAGTTTCAGGGAGGAAAGGAAGGAGCCAGGAAGGGAGGGAGGGAGGAAGGAAAGAAGCAAGGAAGGAAGGGAGGGAGGGAGGGAGGGAGGAAGGGAGACAGGAAAGGAGGGAGGCAAGGGAGACTGGCCTGGTCTTTCAGACCCCCACAGTGTCCTGGGGTCTGCAGAGGAATCAGACACCTCCACTTCCTCACAGGAAGGGCAGCTCACTCTCTCCGTCTGGCACATCTGTTCCCTAAAGAAAGCCACAGGAGTGTCTCCACCCCACATGTTCTTCAAGAACCTTCCTGTGCCCCCATCAAGAGGTGAGCCAGCCCCTCTTCCCTCCCTGAAGAACAGGGGCTCCATACAGCACGTTGTCAGAGTTGCCAGGGGAACTCTGGATGCCAGGACACAGAATTGCAGTGGAGCCTTCTGGGCATCTGAGCAGTTACTCAGAAAACAACAACATTCATTGAAAAAGATATCTGTACCCCCATGTTCACAGTGGCACTGTTACAGCAGCCAAGACAGGCAAACCACCTAAATGCCCATCAACAGATGACGGATAAAGAAGATGCAGTCTAGATACTACTGAAATGCTACTCAGCTATTAAAAAAAAAGAAGAAATCCTGCCACTTGCAACAACAGGGATGGAACCAGAACAGATTATGCTTAGCGAGATAAATCAGAGGGAGAAAGACAAACACAGGATGGTTTCACTCATATGTAGAATATAAAGAAACAAAGCAGGGTGTGCCCTTGTGGTTTCGGTGGTGTGAAAAACAAAGAGCCCAAGGACCCAGGTTCAAGACCCAGGGCTGGGGTGAAAAAACCAAGCAACAACTAAATAGATTTCCTCCTCTCCCTTCCTTTCTCTGGAAAAAAAAAAAAAAAAAAAAAAAGGAACAAAGCAAATGAAGAGACAAAAGGAAACAAAAACTAACCCTTAGGCTCTAACAACGAATTGAGGTGACCATCGGGGAAGAGGGTAGAGTTGGGAGCAAAGCGTCTTGGGGTCTAGTGGACATGGTGGAGGACTCTTAGAAATGTGGTGGTGGGCATGATGTGCTATTATATTATTTGCTGAAGAGTAAACCTGTGCAGCTAAAACTTATATTCTATAAATTAATGTTACTTTGATTCAAAAAAGAAAAAGGAAAAGGAAATCCACGTGCCTCCATCTCCCGCTGGCTGAACTCTTGCTCAAGGAAACCAACCCACTATAATGTACGGAAGCTCAAGCAGCCTGAGGAGAGACCCACATGGGAGGAACGAAGGCCCCAGCCCCCTAGGCCAGGCGAGCCCCCAGCGGACAACCTCGAGTGGAGCAGTCATGAGCTGTCTTCTCTGAGTCTCTCCAAACTATAGCCTGGTGAGTACAATAAAGGGAGGTCGTTGTGTTCAGCCATTACATCTTGGGTGGTTCTAAGCAGCACCAGTCACACATATTTCACATGAGTTTCCACAAGTGGTGGTAGCCACAGGGATGCCATGCCAAGATTTCTCCTCATGTTCTGTGCTCCTGGATGGTCCAGCAGGAGGTGCGTGGTCTGGCTGACAGAGGAGAGGACTAAACACCACCTGCTCTCCCTGGAAATGAGCCCTCAGAGACTAGAGCTGTATGTTGATGAAAGTGACCTGGTTTGCTAGTGACCCAAGTATCTTGCCACAGCAGACCTGGGCTGCACGCCCAGGCTGGAGCCAGGACTGAGCCAGGAGTTTGTTTCATCCCACCCCTCTCCCATGCTGCAGCCCAGCACCTCTGCTCACCCTAGTCCTTTTCTCCAGGTGGATATCAGCATAATGCTACCTACCTCCAGAGACCACAGGTAGCTGGACCAGGGGCTCCTGACCCCAAAGTTCCCCATCTTAGGGTAGCCTATGATCTTGTCTGGTGTAACAGCTGTATCCAAATGAACTGTTGTTAATATCTGGATCAATCCACTTTCTTCAGCAACATGACTTACAGAATCCAAGAAAACTAGCCCATTTGCAGAAGGATATGTAGTAGAAAGAAGGCCCGTAAATACCACGATGGGTCCTATGCACACTAGGTTTAAAGAAAGATCATCTAGGGGCTGTGCTTATCTGGGAGTAAGCCTGGTTTAAATATCCAGAACTGTTCATTCTTACCCCTGAAAAAGAAGTTTAGTATTCAAGTAAGTTATGGGTGGTTCCATGATGTCACCAATGACAAGTGTCAGTTTTCTCTTTCATTTTCAGCAAACGCCTTCCAGTCTTAGGTTTGTCTTATAGTCATAAAATGACTCTAGGGTACTAACCATTACTTCTGTATCCCCAGCAGTCTGCCAGAGCAAGAGGCAATGAGCAGCTATTTCTTCCTACTCTTAAGACACCTTTAACAAGCCTCATCCAGCAACTTTTACTTATTGCAATAACCTCCACTTGATTTGAGGGATGCTGGGAAATTAGTCATTTAGCCAGATAGGCACCCAGTCTAAACCAGGCTTAGAATAAGATTTCAGGAAGAAGATGAGAAAAATAGATACTGAATCATGGGCAGGAAAGCTGGTTTTAAAATGTGTCCCAACAGTTTTGGATGTTTCTCCCTTTAAAGGTAGAGCCTACTTCCCCTGCCTTTGAATCTGGGCCAGACTTAGGAACTCTCAGAAGAGCCCGTGAACAGAATGTGGCAGAAGCCATGCTGTCACCTGGCTCTCTCAATGCCTCACTCGAAGTCTGGGAAGCCAGCTGCCCTGTGTGAAGACACCTGGACAGCCCTGTGGAAAGTGCAAGTGCAGAGAAACAGGCCTCACATGAGCAGTCATTACCAGCCTCCCAGCCATGCTAGTGCGCCTTCGGAAAGCCCTTCCCCAGCCCCAGTCCAGCCTTGAGATGACCACAGTGCTGGCTGATGTCAGGACTATAGTCTCCTGAGAAAGACCCCAAGTCAGTACCCTCCAGCTTAGCCACTGCCACCGCCAGAAAACCACAAGTCATAGCGAAGCTTTACTGTGGTTCTAATGCTAGGTTCAGGTGCTTAGGCACCAGTGAGTGGCAGACACAGAAGTAATGGGCATCACAACTAAATAGAGAGCTCCGCTTGCAGAAGGAAGGGACCACAGCAAAGGGCAAAAAGCGTGATGGCTTTTCTGGAGCAACTGGAGATTATCAGTTAGTTTTACTTACTGAATACAGTTTTTTAAAGGAAAGGTATGAGCAGGAGTGCAGATGAATAGGCAAGCAGGGAAAAAAAGAGAGTAAGAGTATTTCTTTTTTTTTTTTTTAATTTTGACTTTACATCTTGTTTGTTCCCTCTGCACCTGGGAAGTGAACCAGGGTCCTAAGGATGAATGTGGACTGCACTCAGCCAGAGACAGTGGACCTAACTGCTACTCCACCAAGCATGATTATTTATATTTGGAAGGAAGGAAGGAAGGAAGGGAAGAAGGGAGGGAAGAAGGGAGGGAGGAAGAGGAGAAAGAAGCACTTTTAATTAATTTATTTTGGTTCCTCCTCCCCTAACCCCCTGGCCCTGGGCTATGAATCCCAGTCCTTGGACTTTATATGGTCCACACCCCAGTTGTCCCAGCTGTCTGAGTCACAAGGATGCAGAGGTTTTACTTGCTAAATGTTTCAATAGTTTTAAAATTAAATAATGTTATAGTAAGGAAGCTATCAAAGCATGGAATTTTGGAGAAAGTGCCAGAGGGTCCAGTCTTGGGACAGCCGTCGTCCCAGTCGTGTTCCTGAGGAGGTGGCTGGAGGACCGCCAATGAGACATTCACTACTTAGGCACAGAGGTGAGTTTCCAGGACAACAGCCTTCAGCCAGCTTGTGGGAGGGGACTGAGGGGGCAGAGAGCTCACCACTTGGGACCCCTGAAGGTACTAACTGGACATCTATGAGCATGGGGTGGGGGGCTCAAGTCCTTCCTTCAATGAAACACAGAATGGATCACATTGCCCGAAATCACCTTAACCCACCTGTGGAGTCTGGAACTCAGATCTAAGGCCACAATCACTGGCTTTCCTGCCCTAGCATTGAAAAAGATCATTGTTCTTTCATTGCTTACTTGATCAGTCATTTCTTGATTTACAGCAACTATATTTGTTCCACTCCTGCTGCGTATCAAACAGCCCTGAACAGAATGGCCTAAAGCAATAGTCCTTGCTTGTGATCAAGAACTTGAACAGAGCCCAGTAGGGGTGGTTTGCTTTTGTCTACCAGTGTGTGGGGCATCCATTGGGAAGTCTGGAAGGACCCAGGCATCCGCTGCCAGGAGCCCCTTCATTTACAGGCCTGACACTGATGGGACTCACCCACTGGGTGAGGGTTGTTGGCCTTCTTACCTAACGTGGAAACTCAGCACTATGAGTGGGACCATAAGAGAGGATGCACTCCAAGGCAGGCAGAAGCTGGTCACCATATATACGCTTTCATGGGAAGTCATAAAACCTCCCTTCTACTCCAATCCATAGATTGAACCAGTTACAAGGTGTCCAGAGTCAATGGGAGGCGTTTCCAAAATGTGGCCATTTAAAAAGTCTGCAACACAGTTGCAATAATACTTGAGACTTCCTTGCATTATGTATCAACTTCCACCTTGAAGGTAGGCTCCCCTTCACCTTGAAGGAGCCCTGAGCCCAGCTGAGGCTGGGGGATCCCCAGTCTCTCCTATCTTGCACTGCAGACTGTGCTAGAGCTGGCAGAGTCCCCACACCACCTACAACTCTGCGTCACCCGCACTCAGCCAAGCCACTGTAGGCAGAGCTCACAGGCACCTCTGGGAGGGATCGACAGATGGGAGAGTCACTGAACTCTCACTCTTGGCCAGTCCAGGAGTCTGAACGTCTGGTTTTGAGTCACATTTCTCAGTCCAGGAGTTACTGCTTCATAATGACAAAGGTCTTTAACGGGAGACTTCAAGGGGACATTGAATGTGAGTTAAATCCTTCCATTCACCGGCACCTGCTTCCGGAAGGGCTGCATGGCCGGAGGCACTGGACAAGAGGCGGGGTGGCATGGAGCACCTCGGACTGGTAGAGCCAGGGGCATCCTTACCCACTTGGAGAGGAGTTGTCTGAGGCCCCGCCCCACCCCACCTGCCCATCAGACCCAACACAGCCCCCACAAAGGGCCTGGACTTTCTGGAAATGACTTCTGGTCAGAGATGGCAGCCTCTCGGCTGCTCTTGAGTTACCTGTAATGTGATTAACAAGGAATCGATTTTCAACTTCTTCTCCTTGGAGGAAAACATTTCTTTTTTTCCTGGAACACCAACAGCCCTGGTCGTGCAGCTCTCTGCCTTCCCTGTGAAAGAAGTTTCATGCCCCAAACCCAATCCAAATCCCCAATACTGGAAACATCCAATTCTAAAGAGAATCAACTCATATTACACTTTGAAAAGATTTGAAATCAACCAGTTTAACTATAAAATCAGAGCCATTAGCTACCAACTCTTCAAGACACTGTCCTACACAGGAGGTCCAAAGGCCAGAAGATCAATTGAACACACAGTGATGTGAATGGTGGATGGATGCCTCCCCCATATCTGGCCACAGACCCCAGTGCCCACACTGAGCAGCTCATCTGAGCAGGAGTAGCATGTCTAGTTGCATCATGTGGGCTCTACTGTCTACAATTGTGTGAAGCCTAAGAAGATCTGGTACGCCCTCCAGCACAGGCAAAACAGGATACTGCTTCATTTGAATCTTGTCAGCTAAGCCTGCCAGCCAGCCTTCAGTTCTTTTTCAGATCCTGGATGCAAAGAACCAAACATTAAAGAGTCTTACCCTACAGTGTTCATGGCAGATCTTCCCAATCCCATTAACGGGATTACTCATTAGTCAGGATTCCCCTGAGAACCCAGAATGGACCAACCTTGTTCTTACTTAATTGATTTGATTAATCCCCACATTAATTAGCAGTCTCCCCCTGGGCGGAGGGATGGGGAAGGGAAAGAAATCCAGGCTGGGACTCCCAGCTCTGCATCTTGTTATGTGCAGCTGTGAGTCTCTGTTTTCTCATCTGTGAAATGGGAGGGAAGGTTACTCTCCTGGAAGCTAGCATTCACGAGAGTTGAGAGGGCGCTAAAGTATTCCAAACCTTGGGGTTTATTGCTATTGACTTGGCAGAAATTGGAGTCAAGTTCAAAGGAGGAAGCACAACATTTGTAGCTTGTTCCCTGGGCACCCACCCAGGGAGAGGATTGCGAGTTACAAATGGCAGTCGACTAAAAGGGGAGGGGACAGGGAATGCACAGAAGGGTGGACAGTTAGCCAGAGGTCCCTCCCAGATCATCAGGAAGCAGGGAGGGATTGCATGTCAGTTGTCCTGTTCAGAAGTGGGAGCCATTAACTCAACAAGCCTAGACTTGACCATCTATCATTTGAATATCCTCCTACATTTGTGGCAGACACTGTAAATATCTCTTCGGTCTTTCCATGGCTCAGTCTCTGAAGCATTTCTGCTTTTAATCTCTCCCCGTGTAAACATGCACCAGATGTGAAGTCGGCTTTCATCATTTAGGATCTGATGAATTGTCTTGCACTCCAGGACCACTGGGAGACAGGGTAGGAAAATGGTCCTCTCCCCCGTCCCGCTGTCATCCAGCAGAGTGTGGCTCTCCTCCTCCTCAGACACCGAGCCCTCAGTGACAGAGGAGGGCTCCCAGGAGAAGGCTCACCTCCAACCACCAGCTTCTGAAATGCTCAGACTTGAAAGCAGCAAAAGCTCTGGGGTCAGATCTCGTTCAGGGTGAACGGTCAGTTCTGTGTTATGAAGTGGTCAGGAGGAGATGGGTAAAATCAGGAGGCAGGGTCGGGGGAGAGTAGGTGGCTTACGAGGGACTCGTGGGCTGGGTGAAGAGGCTATGACTTGCCTTCTGGAAAATGGGTGATGCTAAGCTCAGGCCATCACGAGATGGTTCTGGATAAACTCCAGCCATGTTCGACTCAGCTCTGGGTCAGGGCTTGTGAACAGATGCAGAACTTGCTGGGAGAGGCTGCCGTGGAGGAGGGGGAGATGCCCAGAGTTGGCACCCATGGCCTGATGGCCTGGCTGCCCAGTAAGCCAGCTCCGGAGAAGAGCACCATAGCACAAGCATCCCTGCCCCGTCCCAACCCCAAGCCCTCCCTTCATGGACCTTTTGTTGCTTTCCTTCCACCCCCCACCCATGCCCTCCTCTCCCGCATGCCCTTCCACCTCTGCATTAGTGAAGGTAGTTAAGCTCCAACAACAGATAGGCCCAAATGACCAGCGCTCCAGAGTGACTGTCTGGGAGAGCCCTCCCGGGTGGACTCTGGGTCCAGGCTCCTCTACTTGGTTAATCCACCATCCCCTAGGGCTTTGTTGCCACACACATCCAGCTGGTTGTGGGACCAGAGAAGATGGAGACACTCTCCTCAAAGGCCAGTGCAGAGCATAGTCACCTACCTGCAAAGGTGTGTGGGAAGAAGGTCACCATCACTGGGGCAGCCACCGCTGTGGGAGAGGGGATGAGTTCTGTTGGTGACTATCTCTTTGGGCTGCTCTAAGAGAATGTCACAGACCTGGTGGCTTATAAACAGTGGATACTTGTTTCTCACACTTCTGGAGGCTGGAAGTCCAAGATCCAGGTGCCTGCAGGTAGAGTGTCACGTGAGAATCACCTCTCTGGCTCACAGACAAGCTTGCTGTGTCCTCATGTGCTGGAAGGAGCTCTCTGGGGTCTCTGATAAGGTCACTAATCCCATTCCCGAGGGCCCCGCCCGCATGACCTACTCACCTGCCAAAGTCCCCATCTCATTACTGAGTTTCATCATATGAACTTGGGGGGACACAAACTTTCAGCCTGGAGCAATTGAGTGACTGGTAGTCTCTGACATCATCTTTTCATTTTAGCTTTTCCTTACATCAAGTTATACATGCCGGTATCTTAAAGTTCCAAAGGGTGCCCTGGACTTTGGCAAATCTCTCACCCCTTCCTTCTCTCCCCTCACCCTGACCAGCCCACTGGCTTTTTTAAAAGCATGATTATTTCCATGACTCAGACAGCAAGTCTGCTCATTTTCTACTGCTGAGTAACACACTGCCATGGGCTTAGTGGTTTAAAACAACACCCGCATATGCTCTGGCAGCTCTGTAGGGCAGACGTCTGGCTGTGGTGTGGCTGGGTTTTCTACTCAGGGCCACACAAGGCTAAATCAAGATATTGCCCAGGCCGGGCTTTCCTGCGGAGTAAACGTCCTCTCCCAGGCTCGCGTGACCGCGGTTGGATTCTGTTCTGTGTGGCTGTAGAGCTGAAGTCCCTGAAGGCACTGAGCTTTGGGAATATGTTATGCAGCATCACTTAGCTGCTCCTGACTGGTACAGCGTGGTGACCAGGAGTGGGTACTGAGGCAGCAGACGATAGGATATGGTGTTGGCTTGGAGACTGATCAAGCAGGGAGTCAGGTGGAGGCTGGAAGGATGTCCATCATATAAAAAAAGGACTTGCTAAGTTGTCACCCAGGATTGGAAGTTTCAAGAAAAAATAAAGGTATTTACCATCAAAGACCAAGAGGCTTGGAGAAATTGCAGTTAATATGAGAGAGGTGTCTTGAGAGTCTCTCTGAGAGTGGCTATTGGCAATGAAGCTCACTGGAATCAAACAGATTAGGTAAGAAGTTAACTACATTTTTGAGAAACTAGGAGTGTCAGAAAACTGTGTGTAGGGACTGATAAAGTTTGTGGCTGGAACTTATGATAACCCTTAGTCTTCAAACTTCAACAGGCAAGAAGTGAGCTGAGAAAATAGCTCTGCTCTCAGGAAGGCATGTTTCCAGTGCTCCCCCACTGCAGCCAAGGAGGAGGGTGATGAAGGAAGAAACTCCACCCCACGCCACCCCACCCCACCTAAGAATGATGCTTGTCTGGCCAGTATTTCTCAGGGGGCAGGACTGGGACTAATCAAGGGACATTTTCATTCCAGGAGGGAGGCCAATATCCACCCAGCAGGATTTGAGAGTCACTGTGAACTTTGCTGGGAGTCTCCCACTCCTCTTTCTGAATTGTGTCATTGTGTTCTTCTGTCTCTACCACTGTGCATTGGGATTGCATAGTGGGTATTGGGGACCATGGGGCATGGAGGGTGAAGACCAATTCTCTTTAGGCCACAGGTCTCTAAACTGAGAAGAACCACATGAGCAGCCCCACAAACCACATAAAGAAACCCCGAGTTTCTACAGAGACCAGTTGGATCTTCAGACTGCCCCAGTCCCTGTCATTCTTCAAATCTGATTTCCCTGTGTCTGGTCTCCACGCGCAGATTTAAAAGGCTCAGTAGAGGGGGGTCAGGCCCCTGGGCAGGGGACCTAGTGTGTGGGAAAGACAAGAAAGTGACAGCTCCAGACCCTGGGCCCCGTCTCCCTCTCTCACAGAGGGAGACAGAGTGCTCTAGACAGAGACTACGTCATTATAACTGGGCTAGAAATAAACATTTGAGGTTTAAATTTTTTTTTTATTGAGGTAACTTTGATAAACAAAACAGTATCAGTTTAGATATGTAGGCTCAGTCTTCGTCAAATAGATAGCATACTGCACCCCATCAAATTTTTAACAGTCCTCCACCCCTGTCCATTGGATCCCACCGCCCCTTTCTCCCACCTCTCACTTCCTTCCCTTTGGTCACCTCAGTTCTGCTGTCAATGTCCAAGGTTTTGTTTTTCTTTTGTCTGTTCATTTGCTTTGTCTCTGTATTCCACATATGAGTGAGATCACCCACTATTTGTCTTTCTCCTTTGGACTTCACTAAGCAGTCTGCACGTTGTTGAGAAGGGCAGGATTCCACAGACATCAGTATCTGTATATGTAGACAGATATAGACATATGCACATATATACACATGCGCAGATGCACTCACACATATAGATGTAGTATTCCATTGTGTACGTACATCTCTATCCACTCCTCTGTCAACGGGCACTGAGGTAGTTCTCAGTTCTTGGCTATTGTAACCAGTGCTGCTGTGAGGGGGAGTGCAGATATCTCCTGGGATTAGTGGGATTTTTTTTTTTTTTTGGTAAATATCCAGCTGTGGGGTAACAGGATCACATGGGATTTCCATATTCTCTCTCTCTCTCCCCGAAGGCTCTAAACCTTTGAGATCTGAGGTTGTTCATACATGGACCCAACTCCACAGTCTGATAGAAAGAGCCTGTTTATTTCACCTCTTGAAATGTCCCCAGTCTCTGACCCCTCTAGTCTGGCCTGGTGGCCTCCTTGACCCTCCCCTCTCTCCTATGTTGGGTGTCTGCTTCCTGGATGACCCCTGTCCCTCTTACTTGGCTGACTTCTTCATTCTGGTGAAACACCATCTCTGGCAACTTCCCAAGTGAGAGGGTAAGTTTTGAAGTAAGCTTTGGAGAGCTCATGCATCTACAATGTTGGGTGCATCCTTTATCTGGGTGAGGACCAGACAGAATTTTCCTTTCGATTTCTCAAGGTTTTGTTCCATGTCCCATAGCAGCTACCTGTTGCGGTGGAGAAGCTCAGTGTCATGCTGACTCCTGATCGCCTGTAGGTGACCTGCTTCTAGTGTCAGGACACTTTGCATGCCTGGAATTTTAAAGAGCGATGTGCTTGGGTTTGGTCTATGTGTCCTCACTGTATTGAGAAACTGTGGTCCTTTTCAACACATATTCTTCCATCATGGAGACTTTTCTCAGATTAATTCATTGATGATGTAATGATGTATCCTCCCCTCTCCACTCCCTATTATTTAATCAATAAACTTTCTTGGTGGCCTTCGAATCAAAAAAGAATTCTTCTCCTAGTTGTTATTTTTGCTCCATATTTGTAGGTGTCCTCAATTTTATCTTCCACTCTTTCTCTTTTGGGTCCCCCTCCCCTTTTCATTTCTGCTACCTTCTTTTCAATGTCTAAGAATTTTGTTTTTTTCTCTGAATGTTCTTTACACATGCCCTCCCCTCACAAGTTGCAGTATCTTAATTTCTCTGATGACATTATGCAGGTGTCTTCCTGCCCTTCTCTCTACATAGTGTGTTTTCTCTGAGTGGCTTTTTACAAAACTATTGGGGTTTTTGATTTCATGCTACCAGCTTCCCAAACATTCCAGATCAGCTCTGGCTGCCTGGGCACATGCTTGGGGCTTGTTAACAACTGTGGTCCTCCCTCTAGGTGATCTGGCTGTTTCTCTAGTAGCTGCAGATGACAGACTGTTTAGCTGGTCCCCCGGGATTGGTCTGATGCCTCAGGGACCACCATTCAGTCTCCTGGCTGCCTACGTTCCGAACAACCAGAAAGAGGGAGGTGGTGGTCTCAGCATCCAATATCCGTATGTTCATTTAATCCCTCTGCTCCGGTTGTGGCTCCTCTGCCCTAATTGTGCCATTTGCCTCAGCACAAGATATTCCTCCTTACATTCTTCACATAACACAGGTTTCCTCCCACTATCCAATGGCAGGACATTCCTATTTGGCAGGTTATTTGGTGGGGGGTGGTACTAATAAATGTTTCTATATACATTAATGGAAAGAGCATGCCAAGCCCCACAAAAGAACATACCAAGTCATGCCAAAGAGGAATGTTCTACTTTTGGGTAGTCAGAGAAACCTGTGAATATCCAGTCTTTTGTCAGGATGGGGCAGACTGCAGAGAATTGGGAAGGGAATGTGGTATTCAGTGCTTCTTAAGCAGATTTTAGCCAATCGTTCTTAATTTAGCCTCCCACTGACACCCACGCCCAGAGGTACCTATTGCCTCCCATTCATGAACCTGTTGGAGATTTCACAGCATTTGTTCTTGGCTTCCCTTCCTGGCTACCATTTCAGGATTTCATTTTCTTAGGTCTGCAAAGTATTTTAACTTCAAAAAATTGTGCTGCTGTTACTTCCTCCCTTGTTCTCCCCATCCTTGCCAATTTCTGTCTCATGACAAACGAATTGCTGTTTCAGGAGGCTCTCGAGTGAGACTCATCATAGGCTATGCGGCCACCTCCTGAATCAGAAACCTCAGGCACCTCTGTAGGTTCAATCTTCTTCATTCACTGGACATCACTCCATCCACCTGTTCGCATCTGGTCGTCTGTTCTTTCCATGTGACACGTGATCCTCATCTGCCTTCCTGCAAACAAAAACTACCTTGGTCAAAATCCTACTTAGCAAGGAAAAAAAAGACCCCCAGCTCTAGCCAGGTTTTCTCTGGGGAAGAGAATTGTATCTATCCAGGGACAAAGTCTGTCAGGACTGAGCCTTCCTCTAATGAACTTAATAGTCATCAAATGCTGGAGAAACCAGCCAAGGGGCTGAGTTTTGTATCCAGAATGCCAAGGGGGACATCCGAAACCTTTGGATGGGGAGACTGCTCATGAGAGGCCTGCGGCTGTTGGGCTTGGTGGATGGGGGTGGGGTGTGTATCAGTGGAGGGGAGCCTGCACCCAGAGCAGGTGTCTCGTCCAGCCTAGAACAGTGTGTACTCCTAAGGAGGCCAGCCAGGCTGTGTGCAGGCTGGGGGCGCAGCGAATCATGGAGACCGTAAAGAGCCTAGTTGGAGGGGGGACAGCTAGGGGACTGGTGGCTGATAGTGTGCGGCTAGCTCAGTCCTTCATGAAGTGACTGTGACATGTGGTGGGACTGGAGGAACATTCTGAATCAGTATTTGGTCAGAACAAAAATCTCTTAAATGTCATCAACACAATCTGCCTGGGAGAATGATTACTTCCTGCCAAGGAGAGATGCTCCTAATGAGACTTGACTCAGCTGGCTGTAAGGTGCCCACCCCACCCACTACGGTGGGTAGTTTTCCCAGAGGGCAACAGTTCCATCAGGGAGAGAGGACTTCAAGGTTTTAGTTACAGATACCCGGGGGGTTCAAATGTCTCTGCCAGTTTGCAGGACACCATAAAGTGAAACCAGGATTTGGTTACCTGGAAAGAGTTTTTCTACCCCAAATAAATTCGTAGTGAAGTGGCTGCTCTTCATCTGTGCGCAAGACAACTTTGCCCGTCCTGCCGCTCTTCTCGGGTCCACAGTGGAAGGGTGTGGGGGCTACTTTTACTCCTCAGGCTCCCGACTCCGGGTGGCCGACATTCGAATGTCCTTTAAGGCAAATGAGCCAGAGACTGCAGACTGGGCCTCAGTCTCCCTGGGACAGGGGCTGCCAGCCAGGGTCGGGAAAAGAACTTGCTCGCTTGGTTCTGAAGCAGTAGCAAGCAACGCACCAGCCTCTTCAGGGATGGGCTGGGCTTGGAGAAGAATGGCGGGGGACCAAGAGGTTGAGGGTGAGGGCGCCACTGAGTCAAGGGCAAGTTGGCAGGGCCCGAGGCTGGGAGACCGCGGGCCAGGCGCGGCGGAGCATTTCCTTTGGGAGGCCCAGACAGTGGGTGGGTGGGACCCGGTGGGCGGGGTCCTCGCAGCTGGTGGTGTTTGAAGCCTCCCCGACCGCCGCGGGAGAGGGGCAGCCTAGAGAAATTGGCAAAAGGCCTGGGGCGGAGTGGGGGGAGGAAGAGGCCCCATGTTCCCTGAGCAGCGGCGCCAGCCGCCCCAGCACGTAGTTCACTCCTGCAAGCACAGGACGCGGTGGGCACGTCACGGATACTGCCAGGTTAACTACCAGCCCGGGCCAGCTTAGCTCCAGTTGCACGCGCACAAGGGCAGCGCAGCCCGCCCGGGGTTCCCGGTCGCCCGGGACCAGTCGGGGAGCTCCCGGTCCCTCCGGCGAGGGCGGCCCCGCCCCAGCTGTGACCCCCTCTCCGGCCCGGGTCGCGCCGAGGACGGGGAGCTCAGCTGGAAGGAGGGTGGAGGGCGCGAGCGGCCCAAGTGTCGGGGTCGGCCGCCCAGGAACCAAGCAGCGGCAGGGTGCGGGGGTAGTTGTACAGCCCCTCGGGCGAGGCCAGTCGCACCGCGCGCAGGCGGAGCGGACACGCCTCCTCGCCTAGCAAACCTCGCTCGGGAGAGGAAGGAGAGAAGTAGGGGCGAGCCTCGCCGGGGCGCACCCACCCACGGCGCCCTGCATGGGTGGGTCTAGAGGGACAAAGGGGCACCCTCCCGAGCGCTCGCGTCCACGTGGGGGTCCAAGGCTGTCACGGTACAATAGCTCTTGCAGGAAAATGCCCCACCGGGACCCCGCTGCGGGGGGGGGGGGGCGGAGAACTGCCCCGCCCCGGCCCGCCGCCCTCAGACGTCGTGCGTCAGCGTGCCCGGCTCCCGGCTCCAGTTTCCGCCCCTCCTCCAGCCTGCCAAGGGGGCACGCCCATTGGCGCGCGCATGGCCCGGGGCGGGTAGGCCCCTCTTGCTGTGCGGATTGGCCCGGCGGTAGAACCACGGACCAATGGCACCCGCCCCTGTAGTCGCCCACGCCCCCTCCCCGGGCGCGAGCGCGCGACCGTTCTATCCAGCCCGTGCGCGCTCCAGGATCTCCGCCCCCTCAGCGCGCGCAGCTCCCCGCGGCGGGCGCCGCCGCCGCCGCCGCCGCCGCCGCCGCCTGTAACCTGCGCCGCCAGGATGTGGCTGGGGGCTGACGTCGGGTCCAGATGTGGCCCCGGCCCCGCCCACCCCCGGGGCCGGGCCGCCCACACCGATCCGCGGCGCGCACGGCGGCTGTCCCGCTTGCCACAATGCGCGGCGAGGCTGCGGCCGCGACTTGGCGCGGTCGTCCCTAACGTCGCCGGTCGGCATCCTTAGGACAAGCCGCCCCTGACGCTGCGCGGGGACTCCGCTCGCCCGCGACCCCCATGCGCTCACTCTTCGGTGCCCGGCCGGACGGGCGCCTCGCGGACGCGGAGCCGCGCGGGTGACGGCAGAAGCGGCTGCGCGCCCAGCCCAGCCCGCGGAGAGGGCGCGCCGCGCCCCCGCCCCCTGTCCGCTCTCCGGAGGCAGTGGGTGCGGATGCGCCACTGACGACTCGCAACGACGAGCAGTGTCGCCGGCCCGCCGGCTGGAACCCGCAGCATGGCAGCCGCCGCCTATGTGGACCACTTCGCCGCCGAATGCCTCGTGTCCATGTCGAGCCGCGCTGTCGTACATGGGCCGCGGGAAGGGCCGGAGCCGGGACCCGAGGGCGCGGCCGCCACGCTGCCCCGCGTCGAGGAGCGCCGCGACGGCAAGGACAGCGCTTCGCTTTTCGTGGTGGCACGGATCCTGGCGGACCTCAACCAGCAGGCGCCGGCGCCCGCCCCTGCGGAGCGCAGAGAGGGCGCCGCGGCCCGGAAGGCTAGGACCCCCTGCCGCCTGCCGCCGGCGCCGCCACCCGTCCCCGAGCCCGCCTTTCCCGGCGGCGAGGGCGCGGCGGCCGCGCCCCTCAGCCCCGCGTGGAGCGAACCCGAGCCCGAGCCCGAGGCGGGGCTGGAGCCCGAGCTGGAGCCGGGGCCCGCGGGGAGCGGCGAGCCTGGCCTCAGACAAAGGGGCCGGCGGGGCCGAAGTCGCGCCGACCTCGAGTCCCCGCAGAGAAAGCACAAGTGTCACTACGCGGGCTGCGAGAAAGTTTACGGGAAATCCTCGCACCTCAAGGCGCACCTGAGAACTCACACAGGTCAGTGGGGCGGCCCTGGCGCCCGGTGCGTGCGGACGGGGGCCCCCGGCGAGCCGCCCGACCACGCCCCCGAGGCTGCCCGCGGGGCGCTAGGGGCGGTGGCGCCGCGACGGTCGGGGCCTCGCCCCTTCCTCCGCCACTGGGTCCTGCGGTCGGCCTCGCGCGCCGCTTGAGGCGGGTCTCGGTGCCGGCGCCCGCCCGGCGACCGCGCCCCCGCCGGGCACGCCCCCTCTCCGGGCGCTCTCGGGCGGGGCCGCGGGGCGGATGTCGTCATCTGGGCCGGGGCCGGGGGCGGGGACCCCGCCCAGGCTGGGGGGCGGTGCGGGCAGGTGCGTGGGAGCAGAGTGGGGGCCGCTCGGGGAGCTGGGCGCCGGGAGCGGTGGGGCGGTGGGGTGTCCCGGCGCTGGCCTCTCCCGGCCGTACCCCTACCCTGCCCCGCGGTCGCGCGCTCTAGAGGGGAGGGGCCGGTCCGGCCCGGGCGCGCGGCGAGCGAAGTTCACGCAGGGACAGGGCTCCCTCCAGCCACTCGGCACATTCTTCGCTCTCCTCTTCCTGTAATTTTTCCAGCGCTCTAAGGTTTAATTTGTCGAAACCGGAGCCAGTGGCGGCCGACGCGGGGGGCGGTCCCGGTTCCCAGCTCGCTTCTCTTTGTGGGTGCCCCGCCCATCCGGCCGGCGCGGGCGCGCCGGACCCCTAGGGGCTCCTCGGCCGGGCGGCTTTTTCTCCCGCGGGGAGCTCTCTGCTCGCGGCCCATGGGTGTGCGCGGCCTCGTCTGTGCGTAGCTCTCACCTGCGGGGGCCGGGGGCCGGCGGGCGGCACTTGCCCAGGGGCCGGCAGCCTGAGCTCACAGTCTGGGGACCACCGCCCCCAGGTCCTCCACCCCTACCCCATTTCCTACCGCGCGGTCTCCGAATCCTGTATTTGATTGATTTGTAGTAGCTTAGTTTTTGTTTCTTAAATACAGAGGTGGAAACAAGGTTTTAATAGAGGGCACTCTTCCTTTCGCAGTTTAGTTTTAAATATTTACCTATTTCCTTTGAGCTCACGCGAACTCTTCCTCCAACACAGCCTTCCACCTTTGAGGCAGGCTGTATGTATGGACCACATTTGTACTTATACTGTTACCAAAGGATCAGCCTTCTCGTTTGTAAAATAGTTCTTAAGCTATTTAAAGGCACAATTTTAAGACTAATAAGCTGCATCCTTCAAGACCCTAGACCTGCATTCCGGTAAATGCAGAATCCAGGAGGGCCTGGCAGGTGTCTCCGTCCGCAGATCTCCGTGAACCTTCCGGTCGGAGACTATTCCCGCGTTTCTAGTCCCACGCTGTGATCGTCCAAACCACGTGGCAGGTAGTGGGGTCCAGGGTCAGGGCAGGGCCGTTGTAGACATTCTGGTCAGAATGAAGGGTGTGTGGACAGGGTGGGGGGTGCGGTGAGCTTGGGAAATTGGCTCGTGGTCCTGGGAGAGTGTCCACGCTAGTATTCCAACTCGAGGGACCCTAAGTATGTGGACCTGGGCAGCTCTTGGGGCGTGGCTGGGTTGAGGACCGCAGGGGTGTGTGGGGGGGGGGCGGGGGGGGCCGGGGAGGCGGCGAAGTCCTTTTTGGGAGGGGACTTTTATGACTGGAAAATTTTTCTGAAAGCCAGTTCCACTGTGATGTCCCACCAAGCAACTCCTGGCTTGGGGTTCCCTAATTGCATAGGGGCTGTCGAGGGGCGGGGCTGGCCGTGGTAGGCGGGGCCAGCCTCGATGTGGGGCCTCTGGTAGCTTATCTCAGGTCTGGTGGAGTTCTGCTGGCTCTCAGCAGACCCTTGGGCTATTAGATTGGTGTAGAGGCGCTGGGAACCCAGGCCTCGCGTGGATGTGGGGGAACCAGTCTCTCTGGGGTGCCTGGACATTCTTGGCAGGCTGAAGAGGAAACTAACACTGTCTGCCGTGCACTGTGCCTATTCTTAGGGCGGGGCATTGGCCCGCCCCTCATGTGTGCCGCAATTCTACCCCCAAAACAGATGCAGACCTCCAATTCAGGAGTGCATGGGACTCGCCTGGGAAATGCAGATTCCAGGTCTCAGGTGTTGACCTCCAGCGTGGCATTGCATTTTAGGAGACATTCCAGGTGACTCGGACTCTCAAGGAGAACCTGCCTTGGAGGAAGTCTGGTTCAGCCTCTGACCCAGGGAAGCGACTCTAGAAAGCCCATTTCTAGTCCACGCCTAGTTGTGCAGAGCATAAGGAACAGGTGTTCATAGGGAGACAGGGCCAGCCCTAGGAAGGGGAGGCCAGGCAGGAGGGGCCCAGGGGAGACTGAGGCCAGGCCACACTGGGAAAAGGCGGGAGTGGCAGACCCAGGCTCTGAGGTGGCTGTAGTGTGGTCTGTGGGCTCCCCGCAGAGTTTGGGGGGTGTCCTGGAAGGCAGTGGCTCATTTCATTACAGCCCCTCTATTCCACTAGGAGCCTGCTTCCCCCAGCCCACCCATAGGAGGAGTATCAAAACACTTCAGGGGTAGACCCTTCAACTGAATCAATGGTGGGTAGAAACTAGACTTCTGATGGCAAAACATGTTTTGTGTTATAGGGCTGTATACCTGAAACCTATCTAATGTTATAAATTAATGTTACTTCAGTTATTTTTAAAAAAAGCATACCTTATATATGGTCATAATAATTCTATGGTAAAATTTTAAAAAAGGCAACAAAAAGTCACTTTAGCCCACCTCCCTGGGAATATCTCCCTGGCCACCTAGAAAGTCTGCAGGAAATGAGGCTGTGTGTGTCTGCTTTGACTCTGGGGAGCCTAGTTTCTGACTCTGCTCTGATCTCCCGCTCCCTGACTGTGGCAGTGTGGCCCCCCACTCCCCTCCCCTAATTAGTCATCCCGGGGACTGAGTACTCTCTGTCACATTTAGGTAATTGCTGACGTTATAGCAAATACACGCTAAAACACAACAAAGACACAGACATCTTTGCCATTCAAGCCACTTACTTGGTTAGAATCAGAATTTCCCAACTCAGAACTGGGACATTTGCTAAGGCTGGGGGAGGAGCAATACCAGGAGCAGATCTGATGTGAGAATTTGAGACTTTGCAAAAGGAAAGACCTGAAACCCTTTGAGGGCGGAACCCCCACCCCCAGCCAGGCAGCCAGGACCTACGGCTGGAGATACCTGCTTGTCCTCTGCAATGGTGGGGCCTGGTTCTGAAGTCAGTTCCAGCGGAACTGACCACTCAGTCTTTCTTGGCAGAGCTGCCCAGAATACATTCCTACCTATTTGTTCCCACAAAGAATTGTTTTCAGAATGCCTCTGTGCCCTGTTTTCCCTCTAGCTGCAGGAACCATAGCATTTCCTTGCACATTACCCGGGCTGGGCTCATCTCAGGCGGCTCCAGGGGCCTGGCCAGAAAGGTGTCCTGCAGCCCCCAAGACTTGTGCCTGGTCGGCTGGCCTCCTTGCGGCGGGAACTAGAGTAAGGTTGCAGTCTCTCAGCCATTTCCTGTGATCATCTGGGCGGGGTTCTCCAACATTCATCGTTGCCCACGGAGCCAGGGATTTGATGCTGAGTGGCAGTACTGGGGCAGGGTAGTTAGGCCCCTCCCCCAGCACAAACCTGGTGTTAGCGCATGAAGTTCAAGCTCTCTAACCACCACCACCCGTTGCAGGTGCTCCCTGGTGCAGCTGCAGGGCAGAGGCAGCCTCTCAGAGCCGAGGGCACGTGGCTGCAGGGACCTCCTCCACCCAGGCCGAGCTGGGCTGGCAGGGGGCCAGCGCTTTGTCCTGGTCACGTCCAGCTCCCGGCCCTGCTCTCCCACAGTGCAGGCTGCCAGTGGGCCTTGTTGTGAAACTCTTCAGACAAGGCACAAGTGTGCAGACAGAATGTGCAAGCCTCCCTCCCCCTCTTTTCAGACCCTTTTAATGGACTTGCATGTCTATATGCACGTGCAGCCACACAGAAACGTAAATGCACACACACAGGGTCCCAGCAGACACACTGCCGGAGGCGGAGATGTCTTTTCTCCTAGCTGCTTGGTGCTCCCAGGTGGGCTGTACCGTGATTGACCCAGCCTCACCTGCTGCAAGGACAGCTCTTTCTGGTGTCCGGCTGTTATTTGTGGAGCAGCAGTGACCCCTGGGTGTGTCTGGAGAGGAGCCTGCCCCACTGAGACCGGGCGGTGCTATTGTGTTCTCTACAGGAGTGTGGGCAGCGCTGAAGTCAGCGTGGAGTTTTGATGTTGACTCTTTATATTTTTAAAGGAAGCAGACATACTTCTCTCCCCAGAGGTTCCTGCTGTGTTGCCTCTGGCCCTACCTTTTTTTTTTTTTTTTTTTTAACTAATTCTCACGCGTGAGAGCATCATATTGAGAACAGTGTCAAACAGCACCGCCAGTACCACTGTTAAACTGTCACCTCGTGACTGTCTCCTGTCATCTCAACTTGGCTCACCCTGCAGCCCGACCTTGGTGAGTGCTCAGACCTGAGCCTTCTCGGCAAGCTGACCTGGCTGGGATTGGGTGATGCCTCATGCACCCCTTCCTCCGTGGCTGAAACGGAGCTGTGGTCCTCCTGTTGAAGCGGGCCAGTGGGACCACACCCCTGTAGTCAGAGGCCCTGTGTTTGGAGCGTCTCGTCTCAGGAGCACAGAGGAGTGTGGGCCCTGCCCCATCAGGCAGGTGGTCTGAAGTCCACGCATTGACCTGAGCCAGGACAACTGCACACGCTTAGGGCCCTGGCCTTGCTCTGGATCCAGTTGCTTAGTTGGGTGCTGGGTAGAAGCAAATCCAACTGGAAGGTCAAGGGATGTTGACAGTGGCTAAAAACAAGGAAGGAAACAAACCAACAAGTTGTAAATATATATGCATGTGCGTATGTGTGCATTTAAACTCAGACGTCCTCAAACCAAATGGGACACTGTGGAGCCTTTTGCTGCTCTCCCCAGTAGCCCCAGCATCTGTAACAGCAGACATTAGCAGTGATCTGAAGATAGGAGGACACTGTGAATGGGTGTCTGTCTGTGCTTTAAGAAGGCTGTCAAGAGTTTTAAAAATAGGAACTTCTAGAATGCCACACTGGGCTCTCACAGTCGTATCGTGTGTGTGTGAGAGAGACAGACAGACAGACAGAGGGCAGGCATGTTTGCATCAGTTTAAAGGAAGCTATTTGACCTTCTCAAGGACCCTATGAAATGGGCACCGTTATTACTATGAATGTTCAAATAAGGAGACTGGGGCTCAGATGGGTTAAGAAATAGTCCAAGGTCACACAGCAAGTGAGGGGCGAGCCAGGGTTTGTGCCCGGGTGGCTGTACTCTTGTGTGGACCTGAGCTTCAGGGGGTGACAGGAGAACAAGACCTGATGGAATTAGAAGCCTGCTGCCCACTGACCTCCTGTGCTTTTGAGATGGTAAGGCTGCAGATTTGTTACTCTTTCATTACGCATTTCCTTCTTCCCTCCTCCTCCCTCTAAATACAGTATTTCTTCCTTCCCTGCTTCTTTTTTTTAATGTTACACGTTATCTGATAGACAGTCCATATTCAGTGTCCTTAAGGATCCCCATTGTCCCAAAATGTCTGAAGAGCACCCAGGATTCAGGTAATCACACGTTCACTAGATGGGCCTCTCTCTTTAGTTCCCTTTGATCTACAGCAGTCCCGCACATGCTGGTCCTCTGCTGGGTTGGCATGTTAGGTACCCAAGCTCGTTTCTCATGGTGCATCCAGAACTTGACTGGTCAGACTCTGTCCTCAAGATCAGGTCCAGTATGCACAGCATCAGGTCAAAAATCTGTCACATGTTGGTATGCTGGGCCGGTTCATGACACCCCGGCCACACTCTCGAGGTCAAGTTGTCCTTTTGCTGGGTCACATGGTTCAGAGGGCCTGCCAGATTTCTCCCCTAGAAGTGACATTCTTGATACTTAAAAAGTAGCCTGTGAGGTGACACTGATCTGTTTTGAAGGGCCAGGGTGCTGCTGGTCCCTCAGGGTCAGGTGCTGTTCTGAGACAGTGTCCTGCCTGCTCACATTTGATGTTCAGCCCTCTCTTCAGTCCACCTGGCAGGTTTCCACCTCACCTTCCAAGTCCCTTGGGGAGACAGGGGCTGGGTTTGTGGGTTCTGCTGTTGGAAGCCTTTTTCAAGTCCAAGGACAACTCAGATGAGTCTTAGCGCTCCTTTGCCCAAACAAACAAGACACACTAATTTTACTTTGAATGAAATGTTTCCAGATGATATTTATAGGCAGCTCAGAAGGTGGTTATGGGTGTGCCCTGGCCAGCCCATCCGCACCCTGGCTCTCTGGCCACAGGTGACCTGTCTCCCCAGACCTGGGTGGGGCCTAGAGCTAGTGACACTCTGAAGGTCCCAGTGGGTGTCTTCCCTGCTTTCCAGAAAAATGAGCAAACATTGATCCAAGTCCACACACCTGAGACTGTTTTTGTTCCGTTTCTTAGCCTCAAATAGGATTATTTTCTTGAGAAGCCAGCTTCCCATCAAAATGAGAAGAATAAACTTTGGCGTGTTTGCCCCCGCTGGGGGCAGAGGCAGCTGCTATGAGGTGGTGGGGATGCCGCCTCCGGGAGCAGTGAGCTTAGAAGGCCTTGCCCACTGTTCTGGGCCATTGATTGGGGACACGCACATGCGCTTCTTGCTCATGGTGGCAGTGATTTGACTTTAGGCACTGGGTGTAAGACAGATAAATCGTTACCCAGCCGAAAACTTGTCATTTGGCTAAACACCCACCATGCACACCCACCGGTTTCTGTGGTAGCTGGGCTGAGCGCCCACCCAGAGCATGTTCGTGTGGAGCTGTGGAGGCCCACTGCTCTCCTTAGGGTGCAGGGTCCACCCCGCCCCCACAGCACCAGCAACTGTGCGATGAGCCTCTCTGTGTGAGTCAGGCTTCTGGCGGGGCCCGGGGTTCCTGGGCCGAAACCAGCCATGGGAAGGAGGCTGTTTGTGAGCCACTGCCCCCCTTGACTTCTGTGAGTGCCCGGCTCGTGTGCCTCCACCTGCTCCTTGTCCCCCGGGACCCAGGGCCGGTGTGCTGTCACCATTGCTGTTCAGGAGCCAGCCTGCAGTGTGTACTCACATCATTCTGGACAGGCAGGACAGACAGCACGTGTCTGTCTACAGGTTTTATTATTTTGAGGTGTGTACGTGGGCTGGGGCATTTGTTTATCATTCTTTTTTATTGTACTTCATCGCACAAAAACACTTGCTAACCAGGAACTTGGCCACGCTCCGTGGCTATTGGCCAGTCTGTCCCAAGGTGACCTGTTTGGAAAAGTGCTGAGGCTTGATGCCTCAGATTAAATGTCCCTGTGCCTCTGCCACAGGGGTGTGGCCTTCCCTCCGTGGGTGCACCCATGGTCCTGGGGCACAGGGCACAGGCTGTCTCCTTGGAGCAGGAACCCAGGCTGCAGCAGGGAATAGCCTTGTAAGATGCGGGGACACAAATTAAAAGTCACTTGTGAGGGCAAATGGCTCGGTGCCTGTGCTGAGCTCCTGACTCAGAAGGCACTTCTAAAGATGGAGTTCTGGCCTGGGCCTGTGTGCTGTAAACACAGCCAGTGGGAGGGCAGCTTGGGCCAGGGGAGAGGCCAGAGCAGGCTCAGAAGAGTCCGAGAGGCTTCCTGCCCTTGCCAGGGCTGCCACGTAGACATGGAGAGGGTCAGCAAGGTGATACTAGTAGCCTGGCAGGTGGTCTCATCCCAAGATGGCAATGTCCTCATGACCTGGGGTTAGTAGACCTGAGGTCATTATCCTCAAGTGTGTATAGGACTGTGATGTAACCAGGAATTTCCTCCTCCTGCAAATTCCTCTCTCTCTCTCTCTCTCTCTCTCTCTCTCTCTCTCTCTCTCTCTCTCTCTCTCTCTGTCTCTCTCACACACACACGCACACGCACCACACACAGAACTTGGGTTGGGGCTAGAGAGAGAAGCTAAATTGGTGACAGATCAAGCAGAGGGATCTTTGCAAGGAAGGGAAGACATGGGAAACAAAAAAGGCCTATCGGCACCTCCGCACTCAGCCCTTTTGGGGAGGAGCAGAGGTCCAGTGGCCCAGGCGTGTCCTTGGCGCTCAGTGATGTTTTGTCTGGGCTGCCGTCCGGACGGGTTCCTCAAAGCCATTTCTGGAATCCTGGCGAGGGTCTGGGAGCCAGGGGTTGGCACCTTGGGTACCCCCAACGTCTTACCCGTAACAGATGGCACAGGTTTTCTTTGAAGCAGGGAGGGATATGTGTGCATTTGTGACAGTGGTGCCACTAATGCCAGTCTCAGCTGGTGGCAGTGGTAGGCAGTCTGGCTCCTTGGCAGGCTCTGGTGCCTTCGTTTCCATTCCTGCTTCCTCGACTTAACTGCCCGTGTCCTCGTTCCCTGCACTGGCCACATCTGGTTTGCCCACTAGAGATCGGTGCCTTGTGTCTCCACTGCTGTCCTCTCCCATGGCTATACAGAGTGACCTGTGGCAGGTGGGTGGGGACTCAGGCTTGGTGGTCACCCTACCATCCACAGGTCCTCCCTCCCCATGGCTTCCTCCAGGGCCCCCCAGCTCTGTAAGGATTTCCCTGTGCTTGTTCATCAGCTTCCATTTTCGTCTCCCAGTGGGCAGTGTGGGCGGTGTGGCGGCAGGGCCGGGGGCAGGAGGGAGACCTGTTGTCACAGGCCAGCACGGTGGAAGTTGTCTTGAGGGGCCGTCAGCATGAAGGTTTTGCAGGAAATTCAGCCTTGGCTTCTGAGAGCTTCTGATCTGAAGCTGCCCTTCCCTGTAAGGGGCTGTGTGGGGCAGGCTAACCTTCTGCTTTGGACACGTTGCATCATCCTGAAGTTCACTCCCGTTAGCCTTTGTAAATCTTCAACCTGTATTTCCCTTCTCTGATCGTCCTCATCTCTCTGAATGAAGAGCGGAGCATTGAGACTCCTTCCCATTTCAACTCTCCTCAGCACCCCTGAGGTCTCAGAGAACAGACGTTCACGTGTTTCCTGTACAGGAACATGCGTGTGGTGCGTGCCTGGGTTTGCTGTGTTCATGCGTGTGTACGGGCAGTGCGACCCCACATAGGCATGAGTGTCTGCGTGTGTAGAAGCACGTGCACATGTCTGAGTAAACGTGTTCCTGCATCACGTGCGCGTGTCCCTGTAGAAGTGTGTGGACGTGCCTGTATGCGCGTGTGTGCTTGTGGTCAGCTGCACGCTGAAACTCAGGACAATTGTTTGCAGCTAAGCCAAGCGTGAGGCATCTGGCCAGGTGGTGCGGGCTGTTGGGACATTTACTCCTCAGAAGGGGCTGAGTGTGTGCAGGGCCTGGGCTCTGTGAGGCCTGGTTGTTGGCGAACACTCCCCTGCTTTGCTGCACCCCCATTCTCCTCCCTCGTCTCTCTCCCTCCTCCCCTTCTGTAACCTGCTTTCAGAGGGTCCAGCCCTCAGGACTTGTAGTGGGGTTTTGGGATGGGGTGGAGCACCCTCGAGGGCTTGAGCAGGAGAGCCCTCTCCCTTGGGCTGTAGCCCTGGCTCAACTTTCAGGGGACCCAGTGGCATGTCTGTGGTTGCCTCCTCGTGCCTTCTGGGGACATAGCCCCCCCTTGGGCTCTAGGGCAGCTGATCAGGTCAGCTAGAGCCCGCCTTCCCTGGGAGGCGGGTAAACACTGGGTGCCCGTGGCAGCCAGCTGCTGCGCTCTTGATGTACAAGGCAGAGAACTTCTCATTGTCTCAAGTTTCTAGGATGGGCTTCTACATGGATTTTTTTTCCTTTAATTAGCTGGAGTGACTAAGAAGACCTTACCCACTTCCTGTGATTTCTTAATAAACATTTATATTCCCTGTACAGGGGGAGCCTCCCTTTCAGTGATTCACCGGCCTTTCTTTCCCACTGTGGTGAGGCAAGGCCGGGGGTACACAGAGGCCGCCTGCCTGCAGTAAGGGCCCAGGCGGCTTCTGTAAGCACCACACGGGCTAGCTTTGGGGAGCTGAGTCTCACCTCCTCTAGGCAGTCCATCTGAGTAGGTAATGACCCACCTGCAGCCACACCCTCTGGGAGGCCCCTTGGTCGGTTTTCTGTACTTTGCACACCTGCCATGTTTCCAGCGGCGTGTCCCAGGATTCCCTGCTGTGGCCACCTGTAAAGACCAGGTGCCCGGCCTTCTGCCCCAGTGATGGGGAGCCAGCTGTGGAAACAGCCGACTGCTCCCTGGCAGGACCTTCAGGCTGCCCTGCAGTCAACCTGTCCTGCAGCCAGGGTCCTGTCCTTGTTGTGGGTGTGCAGGCCCCATGGACCCCGCTGTTCTGGCCTTGCTGCCCACCCTAGGGAGCATTTCCATGCAGCAGGCCTGGTGCAGTGGCTGTGCACCGCCCCAGCCCAATGTGAAGGGCTGTCTGGTAGGTGCCTCTGTCTGGGGTAGCCCCCGGGGTGTCCTGTGTACCCCAGGCCCCCACCTTTTCTTGGGCTTATTCTCTTCCAGGTGGCGCAGTGTGACACAGGCCCCTGAGCAGCACAGGCTGTAGTGAGGGAGCGCCCTGGGGTGGGGGTACCCTGCCCAGCACCCCTCCTTACCTCATCTCTGTAAGGGACCCCCGTGTGCAGAATTTGATAGCTTTCGTGAGTTGACTTCTCACCATATTTAACTCAGTACTGAGCTGGCATTGAAAAGCATCC